>JAQBSW010006858.1:0-45312 GCA_029291075.1 Eudiplozoon nipponicum | reverse complement strand
TTTGTATAACGCGTAATTAATTTTTTTTAAACATTAACATTTAACTATAAATTTTTTTAAACTTTACGTTAATTTTTAGTATTTGTCTCACGTGGCATAACCACCTGTTCTTAGCTAACAATTGTGTAGCATTTTTGAACAGTTCTTTGGTATTATGCCACCTCTGAGGCAATGTTCGTATACATTTTTTATGCAATTACCTTTGATTTTAATGTATATATATTTCACATTATAATGTACTTCTCACACATGACATTACACTGCCCATTTTGGTATGACCAGCTACTTAGTTGCTAACGTTTTCGTGTAGCAACACTAAGTAGTGATCAGCTTCATATCATGGTACAGGCCACTTTCAATGCATATCTCAACTTTATCCATTTCACAAAGACCACTACAAATGCCATGACCACAACGTCGAGCACTTTAGCTCCTTTGGTCGTATACAAACACTGACAACGATCCAACCTGCTTAGGTTTTTTTATCTTAAACCTGGCAAATTCAGAGGCGATTTACCTCGAAATCTTCACGCTGCGGCTCCAAAAACTTACACTGCTCTATTTTGCCTCACGTGCTATGACCGTCCACTAGAGCTAACAATTTGTGTAGCAATTCCTAGTGGTTACCTGGCATCATATCATTGTTGAAGCAACCAACAAGCATATTTAAGCCCAGCACTTATGGTTCATCATATTTTTCCTTAACTTGGTTCGAACTCTGTCATGCATTTCTTATCTAGCCTCGCAGAGAGGAATATTTTTTCTTTTTTTTCAGAGAGGAAAGTGTTGTAACGACACAAATCAATCGGTGACATATTGCGTAAATAAAATTCAAATCTATTTACGTTGCACCAATGAGAAAAAAGCAAATTGCCGTTTAACCACGTTAAACGACGTTTAACCAATAGTATGCAAGCACACATTGCATGCTATTTAAGCACGGTAATTTACCATGCAAGTCAGTTGTGACATTTGCATTCTACCTGCCTCGCGTATTTGCTCGATCGGCTGTCAGCGCATATTGCACTTTACCGGTTGTCAATCCCTACTCGTCTTGATGCGAGATACCAGAGAGACGAGCCAATTGAGTGCAGGACCTGCATGACACCATACACAACGCGATCACAGCTCAACCACGGGAGCCAACATTCAACCAGAGTCCACCCAAGGCTCTAGGACATCTTCACTTCGGAAGACTTCAAGCGAACGTATTACCTGGCCCTCTTAAGGGCCCCCATATCAGCAACTAATCTCTATTCAGAGCACCTTAACCGAGTTTGTAACGTCGTACGGCATTTACTTGAAGCCGGGGCGTTTACAGTTGTAACGACACAAATCAATCGGTGACATATTGCGTAAATAAAATTCAAATCTATTTACGTTGCACCAATGAGAAAAAAGCAAATTGCCGTTTAACCACGTTAAACGACGTTTAACCAATAGTATGCAAGCACACATTGCATGCTATTTAAGCACGGTAATTTACCATGCAAGTCAGTTGTGGCATTTGCATTCTACCTGCTTCGCGTATTTGCTCGATCGGCTGTCAGCGCATATTGCACTTTACCGGTTGTCAATCCCTACTCGTCTTGATGCGAGATACCAGAGAGACGAGCCAATTGAGTGCAGGACCTGCATGACACCATACACAACGCGATCACAGCTCAACCACGGGAGCCAAAATTCAACCAGAGTCCACCCAAGGCTCTAGGACATCTTCACTTCGGAAGACTTCAAGCGAACGTATTACCTGGCCCTCTTAAGGGCCCCCATATCAGCAACTAATCTCTATTCAGAGCACCCTAACCGAGTTTGCAACGTCGTACTGCATTTACTTGAAGCCGGGGCGTTTACAAAATTGGCGACCGCGCCAGGATAGTGATTATTGTTCTGATTTTTTTTGGTATAAATAAAATTGACTTCCTTTTTCATTTATTTGGGATAAATCGTGGTCATCTGTTGAATTTTTTGGGTATATATATATATATATTCGTGGTGTGTATTGGAGGATATAATAATAGATTGACATTTGTGTTTTCTTTACCGTGATTGTGCAAATATATTTGGGATAAATCGACTAACATTCGCGTTTTCTTTACACCCTGATCCTGGCTTTTCTAAAATTTTGTTGGGTATATATTCGTGAATTTGTGGTGTGAGCATTCAAAGGCTAACGAGGCCTCTGTTCGTCTTCCCTAAAGGAAAATTTCAAATCCTGGCGCGGTCGCCAATTTTGTAAACGCCCCGGCTTCAAGTAAATGCCGTACGACGTTACAAACTCGGTTAAGGTGCTCTGAATAGAGATTAGTTGCTGATATGGGGGCCCTTAAGAGGGCCAGGTAATACGTTCGCTTGAAGTCTTCCGAAGTGAAGATGTCCTAGAGCCTTGGGTGGACTCTGGTTGAGTTTTGGCTCCCGTGGTTGAGCTGTGATCGCGTTGTGTATGGTGTCATGCAGGTCCTGCACTCAATTGGCTCGTCTCTCTGGTATCTCGCATCAAGACGAGTAGGGATTGACAACCGGTAAAGTGCAATATGCGCTGACAGCCGATCGAGCAAATACGCGAAGCAGGTAGAATGCAAATGCCCAACTGACTTGCATGGTAAATTACCGTGCTTAAATAGCATGCAATGTGTGCTTGCATACTATTGGTTAAACGTCGTTTAACGTGGTTAAACGGCAATTTGCTTTTTTCTCATTGGTGCAACGTAAATAGATTTGAATTTTATTTACGCAATATGTCACCGATTGATTTGTGTCGTTACAAATCAATCGCCGACATATTGCGTAAATTAAATTCAAATTTATTTACGTTGCACCAATGAGAAAAAAGCAAATTGCCGTTTAACCACGTTTAACCACGTTTAACCAATGGTATGCAAGTACACATATTGCATGCTATTTAAGCACGGTAATTTACCATGCAAGTCAGTTGTGGCATTTGCCTTCTACCTGCTTCACGCGTGTGCGTTCTGTCGGTTGTCGATACAGTGCGCTCTGTCGGCTGTCAGTGATCTTGCTCATCTTGTTTGCGGGATACCGGAGACGAGCCAATTGGTGGCACGGGACCTGCAGGACACCATCCAGCAACGCGATCACAGCTCAACCACGGGAGCGAAAACTCAACCAGAGTCCACCCAAGGCTCTAGGACATCTTCAACGCTGAAGACTTCAAAGCAGAACGCATTACCGGCCCTCTTAAGGTTCCATATCAATAACTATCTCTATTCGAAACACCTTAACAATTTGCTGTTTGATCATCTGTATTACTGGCTCCGAGTCATTAAAATTAACATTATATGATATTATCTGATTTTTTGGGTATAAATAAATTGACTTTCTTCTTCATTTGTTTGGGATGAATCGTCTAACATTTGCGTTTTCTTTACCCTGATCCTGTTTTTCTGTTTGGTATATATTCGTGAATTTGTGGTGTTCTTCTTCCCTAAAGGAAAATTTCAAATTTTGGAAGCAGTGTGTTATTCTTGCTGTTGAAAATAATAATTGGCACTAAAGGCCCACGGGGCCTCTTCGTCTTCCATAAAGGAAAATTTCAAATTTTGGAAGCAGTGTGTTATTCTTGCTGTTGAAAATAATAATTCATTGTCACTAAAGGCCAACGGGGCCTCTGTTCGTCTTTCCTACAGGACAATTTCAATTTTTGGAAGGAGTGACGCTGTTCTGTGTTGAAATAATAATACATTGTCATCAAAGGCCATCGGGGCCTCTGTTCGTTTTTTTTTCCTTTTGTACTGGACAATATCAAGCAACAGCGGAAGCTGTTTGTGGGACAATTTCAATTTTTGGAAGGATTGACGCTGTTCTGTGTTGAAATAATAATACATTGTCATCAAAGGCCATCGGGGCCTCTGTTCGTTTTGTCCTTTTGTACTGGACAATATCAAGCAACAGTGGAAGCTGTTTGTGGGTAAGCGTTTCGTTATATATTTATACATTTATATATTTTCATATTGCTTATAAATTTATGCTTTTAAGATCCCGTAAGATTGTTAAAATATCAGGTCCAATTTTAGATATTGATGTTCCTGTTTGGGATGGAGATAGTGAGTTATTTTTATGCGCGTAGACTCCGCTTTCTCCCCGTTTCCTGATTATGACAGTCATCAAAAACTGTCAAAGTTTTTTGCTAAACTACCTTCTGAATTGCAGCGACGGATTTATCCTAAGCTTGAGGCCATTAGGAAGCTACCTTATCCCATTTGGGCCTACAAAACGAGGTAGAATCCTTGCTTGGACCCACGGAAACTGAGCAGATAATAAACAAATATGCGCAGTAAGATATGCCAAATCTTGGCCCCATCAAAATACTGTGGGAATTACGGAAACGTTGGTATAAAACCAACATTTCTGACCATGAGGCTAAGGTTGTATTTATTAACAATCTTCCCCAAACATTAAAACTCTTTGCCAGACAGCTCCCCAACACTCTCTCTCTATAGATGACTTATCTGAGAGATGGGAGTTAGAATATAGGGTTTTGGAACCCAAAGTGAATCCATCATCCTTTTCTTCACCCCCGCAAGATGATGGAATCTCCTCCTTAGAGAGAACAGTGGCGAACATGGCCAAAGTTCTAGAAGGATTGGCCATTACAAAATCGGAGATAAATCAAGTGAATGCTCGACCAAAATTCGTTTCCAAGTCAAATTATAATGGTAGGCGGCGATCGAGATCACCGCAATCATTTAATAAATATGCTCCAAAGAACTGGTGTTATAACCACCAGAAGTTTTTATGCTTGCCAAGTTTGTCTTTGTCGTTCCGAAGAATTTCCGAATGAGTGTCAATTTCCACAGCTGACGGAGAGGACAACAGACCGCAGGCACAAGGGTGCATCAGTATCCGGAAACGTCTGGCGCAGGAAGTAGAAGACCGTACTTTCTGCACATCAACGGCATCAACAGCGCTACAGGGAAGAAGCCAACTACAATCCGACATCCCTGTCGACTCTTTTCGTCCACGCCGAATTTTCACATAGAGAACCAAACAGACAATGCCGGTCGCTATCACCAGCCTACTTGTTTGCATGACCCGGCCAAACAGCCAAACGAACTTCTGCACCTTCTTGATTTCAAAACTGGCGAAGAGTACATCGTAGACACAGGTGCGGCAGTCTCAGTTCTCAAAGGTGATTCAATGGCCGAGATGTCGCTAGGCGTTCTTCTTGCAACAGCTACAGGCGAGCCCATACCAACTTATGGCTGCCAATACCGCACACTCAACATAGGTCTACGACGTGAATTTTCCCACAACTTCATCATTGCCAAGGTCTCACATAATACAATAGGCCTTGATTTCCTTCTAAAATTTCGGCTCATTGTTGATCTTGCCAATCAAAAGATCATCGACCCCTCACCGGACTTGAACAAAGCTTTTGGACACTTGCCTCCGAGCGTTTGGAGTTACAGGTCATTCAGCCAACCCCAGTGCATCATTCAGCAGAGATATCAGCAGCTCTTCAAAAATACAAATCGCTTTTCGATCTTAACAAATCCGATCTGCGAGTCTCCAACACGATGCATCACATCGTCACAGAAGGACAACCTATTGCACTCAAGAAGCGACCACTGGCTCCTGCTAAGCTGAAAGCTGCACAAGAAGAATTCTCAAGGCTTTTGGAAGAGGGAATCATCAGACCATCGAAAAGTTCATGGGCGTCACCATTGCACTTAGTCTCAAAATCAAACGGATCGTACAGAGCCTGTGGAGACTACCGTAAGCTAAATTCAGTGACACAATCTGAGGCATATCCTATTCCAAATATCAACACATTACTTGAAAAACTCAACAGCAGCAATTTCTTCTCAGTAATTGAACTTAGACAAGCCTACCATCACATCACGGTAGCACCAGAGGATATCGAGAAAACTGCTGTCATCACTCCATTTGGCCTTTTCGAATACCTTTACATGCCTTTTGGACTCAAGTGTGCTACTCAGACATTTCAAAGATTTATAGACAACATACTTCGCGACGACTCTGCTTATTGTATGTCATATCTAGATGACATTATGGTATTCAGTCCAGATCTAGAATCTCATGCGAAACATCTACGAAATGTCCTCTCGCGCTTATCCAACCACGGACTCAAGATCAACTGTGACAAGACGCAGATTGCAACTTCATCCGTCGACTTCTTAGAGCATCGTATCACAGCCCAAGGTATTCAACCGTTGCCGTCAAAGCCGAATTCAATCAAGAATATCAAGTCACCAAGGACTTTGAGCGATTTGCAGAAAATACTGGGAGTACTAAACTATTATCGCAAGTACCTTCCAGGCCTTTCAAAACAACTTTATCCTTTGTGCAGGCACCTGCGGAACCGAAAAGGACTTAGCAAGATTTCCATCATTGCTTGGTCATCCGAAGACGAGGAATTACTTCGACTTGCCATCAACTCGTTAGCAAATGCCACAATGCTAACGCATCCAGATTTCGAAAAGCCATTTCTACTCACGACAGATACTTCTGAATTCGCTATTGGAGCCACTTTGGAACAAGAGATCGACGGAGTTCGGAAGCCTATCAGTTTCTACTCGCGTACTCTCCAACCAGTAGAAACGAGGTACGACACTTTCGGCCGAGAACTTCTCGCCATCCACGACGCAGTGCGCCATTTTATCAGCATCATTGGCAGTAGCAGATTTGTTGTTTTCACAGATCATGCACCACTAGTTAGCGCACTTCGAAACGCAACTTCATCTATCGCCAAGTACCCTGCCAGAGTAGAAAGACAGCTTTCTCGTCTAAGCGAATGGCAATTTGACGTCTTTCACGTCAAGGGCAAACAGAACTTCATTGCAGATGCCCTGTCTAGGCCAGACGTCTCTCTACAACCACCTTCACCGTCACCATTCACTGTCAACTCCGTGGCACTCAGTGAACCTGCACTAACGCCAACTCTCCTGCGAACTGAACAACGCGGTGACATTCACATTCAAAGATCAATAGCCCGTCACCCAACCAAGTTCATATGCCGTCTGTGGGAAGGCTTACCAATTGTTTACTTCACGGGTACGCAGCCCAACAAGCCAGTTCTGCCGACCAGCCTTCAGAGAAAGGTTTTCGATTCAATTCACTCAATTTCTCACCCAGGAAGCCAAGCGACTGTCCGACTTCTTACAGATCGTTTCTGGGGTCACAGACTTAGGCAGAATGTTAAACGATGGGTCTCAGAGTGTGCTATTTGTCAGAAAAACAAGATCACACGACACACTCGTTCTAAGTTGCAACATTTTCAGTCTACTTCTCGCCTAGCCATCGTCCACATCGACATAGTTCATCTGACAAAGGTTCAAGGTTTCAGCTACCTTCTAACTATGATCGATAGATTTACACGGTGGCCTGCGGCATTACCTCTTGGCACCATTTCTGCAGACGAAGTAACTAACGGTTTTATCTCTGCATGGATATCCAATTATGGTGTTCCCAATGGGGTCATCACGGACAGAGGCACTTGCTTCTCATCTGATCGTTTCAAAACCACCTTGCGGTACATGGGATGCATCTTACGCCAGACGACTGCCTACCATCCCCAAGCTAATGGCATGGTAGAGAGAATGCATAGGGAACTCAAAGCAGCTTTAGCATCCTCGTCCATTAATGGCAACTGGGTCGATGCACTACCTTTAGTTCTGCTGGCCATGCGTTCTCGTACTCGAGAATCCATTAAAACGTCTGCGTCACAACTCTTGTATGGCATGGATCTACGCCTGCCTAGTCAGCTCCCACGTCTACTACCGGCACAAGATGACCCACAAACGAAGCTACCCGCCTTCGACTTCATTTCGGTAACATGTCCGAACAGCAGCCGAGACACACGCCTCGTCCAGTCTTCGTTCACCCACAGCTCCACAGCTGCAAGAGAGTACTCGTTCGCAACAATACTGCTGTTGCACCACTACAACCGAAGTATCGCGGTCCTTATCCGATTTTATTAAAACAGCCAAAATACTTCATCATTATGCAAGGCGCTACACCGACATCAGTAAGCATAGACAGGTTAAAACCGTTTATCGAACCACCTGATCCTGAGAGCGTTCAACCTTCTACACACGTCTCAGGCTCCGTCTGCCCACAATCTCAACCTGCTTTGTATAACGCGTAATTAATTTTTTTTTAAACATTAACATTTAACTATAAAATTTTTTTTTTAAAAACTTTACGTTAATTTTTAGTAATTGTCTCACGTGGCATAACCACCTGTTCTTAGCTAACAATTGTGTAGCATTTGTGAACAGTTCTTTGGTATTATGCCATCTCAGAGGCAATGTTCGTGTACATATTTTATGCAATTATCTTTGATTTTAATGTATATATATTTTACATTATAATGTATTTCTCACACATGACATTACACTGCCTATTTTGGTATGACCAGCTACTTAGAGCTAACGCTTTCGTGTAGCAACACTAAGTAGTGATCAGCTTCATATCATTGTACAGGCCACTTTCAATGCATATCTCAACTTTATCTATTTCACAAAGACCACTCTACAAATGTCATGACTACAACGTCGAGCACTCTATCTCCTTTGGTCGTATGCAAACACATTGACAACGATCCAACCTGCTTAGGTTTTTAACTTAAACCTGGCAAATTCAGAGGCGATTTACCTCGAAATCTTCACGCTGCGGCTCCAAAAACTTACATTGCTCTATTTTTGCCTCACGTGCTATGACCGTCCACTAGAGCTAACAATTTGTGTAGCAATTCCTAGTGGTTACCTGGCATCATATCATTGTTGAAGCAACCAACAAGCATATTTAAGCCCAGCACTTATGGTTCATCATATTTTTGCTTAACTTGGTTCGAACTCTGTCATGCATTTCTTATCTAGCCTCGCAGAGAGGAATATTTTTTTTCTTTTTTTTCAGAGAGGAAAGTGTTGTAACGACACAAATCAATCGCCGACATATTGCGTAAATTAAATTCAAATTTATTTACGTTGCACCAATGAGAAAAAAGCAAATTGCCGTTTAACCACGTCTAACCACGTTTAACCAATAGTATGCAAGTACACATATTGCATGCTATTTAAGCACGGTAATTTACCATGCAAGTCAGTTGTGGCATTTGCCTTCTACCTGCTTCACGCGTGTGCGTTCTGTCGGTTGTCAATACGTGTGCGCTCTGTCGGCTGTCAGTATCTACTCATCTTGTTGCGGGATACCGGAGAGACGAGCCAATTGAGTGCAGGACCTGCAGGACACCATCCACAACACGATCACAGCTCAACCACGGGAGCAACAAATCAACCAGAGTCCACCCAAGGCTCTAGGACATCTTCAACGCTGAAGACTTAAAGCGAACGCATTACCCGGCCCTCTTAAGGGCCCCCATATCAGTAACTAATCTCTATTCAGAGCACCTTAACCGAGTTTGTAACGTCGTACGGCATTTACTTGAAGCCGGGGCGTTTACAAAATTGGCGACCGCGCCAGGATATTGATTATTTATCTGATTTTTTTTGGGTATAAATAAATTGACTTTCTTCTTCATTTGTTTGGGATGAATCGACTAACATTTGCGTTTTCTTTACCCTGATCCTGTTTTTCTGTTGGGTATATATTCGTGAATTTGTGGTGTTCGTCTTCCCTAAGGGAAAATTTCAAATTTTGGAAGCAGTGTGTTATTCTTGCTGTTGAAAATAATAATTCATTGGCACTAAAGGCCAACGGGGCCTCTGTTCGTCTTCCCTACGGGACAATTTCAATTTTTGGAAGGAGTGACGCTGTCATCAAAGGCCATCGGGGCCTCTGTTCGTTTTTTCCTTTTGTACTGGACAATATCAAGCAACAGTGGAAGCTGTTTGTGGGTAAGCGTTTATACATTTATATATACATTTTCATATTGCTTATAAATTTATGCTTTTAAGATCCCGTAAGATTGTTAAAATGTCAGGTCCAATTTTAGATAGTGATGTTCCTGTTTGGGATGGAGATAGTGAGCTATTCTTTATGCGCGTAGACTCCGCTTTCTCCCCGTTTCCTGATTATGACAGTCATCAAAAACTGTCGAAGGTTTTTGCTAAACTACCTTCTGAATTGCAGCGACGGATTTATCCTAAGCTTGAGGCCATTAGGAAGTTACCTAATCCCATTTTGGGCCTACAAAACGAGGTAGAATCCTTGCTTGGACCCACGGAGACTGAGCAGATAATAAACAAATATGCGCAGTTAGATATGCCAAATCTTGGCCCCATAGAAATACTGAGGGAATTACGGAAACGTTGGTATAAAACCAACATTTCTTACCATGAGACTATGGTTGTTTTTATTAACAATCTTCCCCAAACATTAAAACTCTTTGACAGAGAGCTCCCCAACACTCTCTATAGATGACTTATCTGAGAGATGTGAGTTAGAATATAGGGTTTTGGAACCCAAAGTGAATCCATCATCCTTTTCTTCACCCCTGCAAGATGATAGAATCTCCTCCTTAGAGAGAACAGTGGCGAACATGGCCAAAGTTCTAGAAGGATTGGCCATTACCAAATCGGAGATAAATCATGGGAATGCTCGACCAAAATTCGTTTCCAAGTCAAATTATAATGGTAGGCGGCGATCGAGATCTCCGCAATCATTTAAAAAATATGCTCCAAAGAACTGGTGTTATAACCACCAGAAGTTTTTTATGCTTGCCAATTTTGTCTTTGTCGTTCCGAAGAATTTCCGAATGAGTGTCAATTTCCACAGCTGACGGAGAGGACAATAGACCGCAGGCACAAGGGTGCATCAGTATCGGGAAACGTCTGGCGCAGGAAGTAGAAGACCGTACTTTCTGCACATCAACGGCATCAACGGCGCTACAGGGAAGAAGCCAACTACAATCCGACATCCCTGTCGACTCTTTTCGTCCACGCCGAATTTTTCACATAGAGAACCAAACAGACAATGCTGGTCGCTATCACCAGCCTACTTGTTTGCATGACCCGGCCAAACAGCCAAACGAACTTCTGCACCTTCTTGATTTCAAAACTGGCGAAGAGTACATCGTAGACACAGGTGCGGCAGTCTCAGTTCTCAAAGGTGATTCAATGGTCGAGATGTCGCTAGGCGTTCTTCTCGCAACAGCTACAGACGAGCCAATACCAACTTATGGCTGCCAATACCGCACACTCAACATAGGTCTACGACGTGAATTTTCCCACAACTTCATCATTGCTAAGGTCTCACATAATATAATAGGCCTTGATTTCCTTCTAAAATTTCGGCTCATTGTTGATCTTGCCAATCAAAAGATCATCGACCCCTCCACCGGACTTGAACAAAGCTTTGGACACTTGCCTCCGAGCTTTTGGAGTTACAGGTCATTCAGCCAACCCCAGTGCATCATTCAGCAGAGATATGAGCAGCTCTTCGAAAATACAAGTCGCTTTTCGATCTTAACAAGTCAGAGCTACGAGTCTCCAACACGATGCACCACATCGTCACAGAAGGACAACCTATTGCACTCAAGAAGTGACCACTGGCCCCTGCCAAACTGAAAGCTGGCCAAAAGGAATTCTCAAGGCTTTTGGAAGAGGGAATCATCAGACCATCGAAAAGTTCATGGGCGTCACCACTGCCCTTAGTCTCAAAATCAAACGGATCGTACAGAGCCTGTGGAGACTACCGTAAGCTAAATTCAGTGACAAAATCTGATGCATATCCTATTCCAAATATCAACACATTACTTGAAAAACTCAACGGCAGCAATTTCTTCTCAGTAATTGACCTTAGACAAGCCTACCATCACATCCCGGTAGCACCAGAGGATATCGAGAAAACTGCTGTCATCACTCCATTTGGCCTTTTCGAATACCTTTACATGCCTTTTGGACTTAAGTGTGCTACTCAGACATTTCAAAGATTCATAGACAACATACTTCGCGACGACTCTGCTTATTGTATGTCATATCTCGATGACATTATGGTATTCAGTCCAGATCTAGAATCTCATGTGAAACATCTACGAAATGTCCTCTCGCGCTTATCCAACCACGGACTCAAGATCAACTGTGACAAGACGCAGATTACAACTTCATCCGTCGACTTCTTAGGGCATCGTATCACGGCCCAAGGTATTCAACCGCTGCCGTCAAAGACGAATTCAATCAAGAATATCAAGTCACCAAGGACTTTGAGCGATTTGCAGAAAATCCTAAGAGTACTAAACTATTATCGCAAGTTCCTTCCAGGCCTTTCAAAACAACTTTATCCTTTGTGCAGGCACCTGCGGAACTGAAAAGGACTTAGCAAGAATTCCATCATTGCTTGGTCATCCGAAGACGAGGAATTACTTCGACTTGCCATCAACTCGTTAGCAAATGCCACAATGCTAACGCATCCAGATTTTGAAAAGCCATTTCTACTCACGACAGATGCTTCTGAATTCGCTATTGGAGCCACTTTGGAACAAGAGATCGACGGAGTTCGAAAGCCTATCAGTTTCTACTCGCGTACTCTCCAACCAGTAGAAACGAGGTACGACACTTTCGGCCGAGAACTTCTCGCCATCCACGACGCAGTGCGCCATTTTATCAGCATCATTGGTAGTAGTAGATTTGTTGTTTTCACAGATCATGCACCACTAGTTTAGCGCACTTCGAAACGCAACTTCATCTATCGCCAAGTACCCTGCCAGAGTGGAAAGACAGCTTTCTCGTCTAAGTGAATGGCAATTTGACGTCTTTCACGTCAAGGGCAAACAGAACTTCATTGCAGATGCCCTGTCCAGGCCAGACGTCTCTACAACCACCTTCGCCGTCACCATTCACTGTCAACTCCGTGGCACTCAGTGAACCTGCACTAACGCCAACTCTCCTGCGAACTGAACAACGCGGTGACATTCACATTCAAAGATCAATAGCCCATCACCCAACCAAGTTCATATGCCGTCTGTGGGAAGGCTTTCCAATTGTTTACTTCACGGGTACGCAGCCCAACAAGCTAGTTCTGCCGACCAGCCTTCAGAGGAAGGTTTTCGATTCAATTCACTCAATTTCTCACCCAGGAAGCCAAGCGACTGTCCGACTTCTTACAGATCGTTTCTGGGGTCACAGACTTAGGCAGAATGTTAAACGATGGGTCTCAGAGTGTGCAATTTGTCAGAAAAACAAGATCACACGACACACTCGTTCTAAGTTGCAAAATTTTCGGTCTACTTCTCGCCTAGCTATCGTCCACATCGACATAGTTCATCTGACAAAGGTTCAAGGTTTCAGCTACCTTCTAACTAGGATCGATAGATTTACACGGTGGCCTGCGGCATTACCTCTTGGCACCATTTCTGCAGACGAAGTAACTAACGGTTTTATCTCTGCATGGACATCCAATTACGGTGTTCCCAATAAGGTCATCACGGACAGAGGCACTTACTTCTCATCTGATCGTTTCAAAACCACCTTGCAGTACATGGGATGCATCTTACGCCAGACGACTGCCTACCATCCCCAAGCTAATGGCATGGTAGAGAGAATGCATAGGGAACTCAATGCAGCTTTAGCATCCTCGTCCATTAATGGCAAATGGGTCGATGCACTACCTTTATTTCTGCTGGCCATGCGTTCCCGTACTCGTGAATCCATTAAAACGTCTGCGTCACAACTCTTGTATGGTATGGATCTACGCCTGCCTAGTCAGCTCCCACGTCTACTACCGGCACAAGATGACCCACAAAACGAAGCTACCCGCCTTCGACTTCATTTCGGTAACATGTACGAACAGCAGCCGAGACACACGCCTCGTCCAGTCTTCGTTCACCCACAGCTCCACAGCTGCAAGAGAGTACTCCTTCGCAACAATACTGCTGTTGCACCACTACAACCCAAGTATCGCGGTCCTTACCCGATTTTACTAAACAGCCAAAATACTTCATCATTATGCAAGGCGCTACACCGACATCAGTAAGCATAGACAGGTTAAAACCGTTTATCGAACCACCTGATCCTGAGAGTGTTCAACCTTCTACACACGTCTCAGGCTCCGTCTGCCCACAATCTCAACCTGCTTTGTATAACGCGTAATTAATTTTTTTAAACATTAAAATTTAACTATAAAATTTTTTTTAACTTTACGTTAATTTTTAGTAATTGTCTCACGTGGCATAACCACCTGTTCTTAGCAAACAATTGTGTAGCATTTTTGAACAGTTCTTTGGTATTATGCCATCTCTGAGGCAATGTTCGTGTACATATTTTATGCAATTACCTTTGATTTTAATGTATATATTTTTACATTATAATGTATTTCTCACACATGATATTACACTGACTAGTTTGGTATGACCAGCTACTTAGAGCTAACGCTTTCGTGTAGCAACACTAAGTAGTGATCAGCTTCATATCATGGTACAGGCCACTTTCAATGCATATCTCAACTTTATCTATTTCACAAAGACCACACTACAAATGTCATGACTACAACGTCGAGCACTCTAGCTCCTTTGGTCGTATACAAACACATTGACAACGATCCAACCTGCTTAGGTTTTTAACTTAAACCTGGCAAATTCAGAGGCGATTTACCTCGAAATCTTCACGCTGCGGCTCCAAAACTTACACTGCTCTATTTTGCCTCACGTGCTATGACCATCCACTAGAGCTAACAATTTGTGTAGCAATTCCTAGTGGTTACCTGGCATCATATCATTGTTGAAGCAACCAACAAGCATATTTAAGCCTAGCTCTTATGGTTCATCATATTTTTCCTTAACTTGGTTCGAACTCTGTCATGCATTTCTTATCTAGCCTCGCAGAGAGGAATATTTTTATTTTTTTCAGAGAGGAAAGTGTTGTAACGACACAAATCAATCGCCGACATATTGCGTAAATTAAATTCAAATTTATTTACGTTGCACCAATGAGAAAAAAGCAAATTGCTGTTTAACCACGTTTAACCACGTTTAACCAATAGTATGCAAGTCAACATATTGCATGCTATTTAAGCACGGTAATTTACCATGCAAGTCAGTTGTGGCATTTGCCTTCTACCTGCTTCACACGGCTGTCAATACGTGTGCGCTCTGTCGGCTGTCAATACCTACGCTGGTGATTTGATAGTTTCACCAACAACTAACTACATCCGTGACTCATCTTGTTACGGCATTTACTTGAAGCCGGGGCGTTTACAAAATTGGCGACCGCGCCAGGATATTGATTATTGTTCTGATTTTTTTTGGTATAAATAAAATTGACTTCCTTTTTCATCTATTTGGGATAAAAATCGATTAAGATTTGCGTTTTATCTACCGTGATCGTGGCCATCTGTGAATTTTTTTTTGGGTATATATATATTCGCGGTTTGTGTTGGGGGATATAATAATAATAGATTGACATTTGTGTTTTCTTTACCGTGATTGTGGTTTTCTGGGAAATCTGTGGGGATAATAATAACACATCGGCATCAAAGGCCAACGGATCCTTTGTTCATCTTTTCTACGTACAAAACGGCACCGTACGTACTCAACAACTCAACTTCGGATTGTTGGAAACAGTGACTTCTTTGTTCTGCTCTTATTCAACCGTGGAATCTGTTTGTGGGTAAGCGTTTCGTTAAAGTATATTTATATATTTTCATATTGCTTTTAATTTATGCTTTTAAGATCCTGTAAGATTGTTAAAATGTCAGGTCCAATTTTAGATATTGATGTTCCTGTTTGGGATGGAGATAGAGTTATTTTTTATGCGCGTAGACTCCGCTTTCTCCCCGTTTCCTGATTATGACAGTCATCAAAAACTGTCAAAGGTTTTTGCTAAACTACCTTCTGAATTGCAGCGACGGATTTATCCTAAGCTTGAGGCCATTAGGAAGCTACCCAATATCATTTTGGGCCTACAAAACGAGGTAGAGTTCTTGCTTGGACCCACGGAAACTGAGCAGATAATAAACAAATATGCGCAGTTAGATATGCCAAATCTTGGCCCCATCGAAATATTGAGGGAATTACGGAAACGTTGGTATAAACCAACATTTCTGACCATGAGGCTAAGGTTGTTTTTATTAACAATCTTCCCTAAACATTAAAACTCTTTGCCAGACAGCTCCCCAACACTCTCTCTATAGATGACGTATCTGAGAGATGTGAGTTAGAATATAGGGTTTTGGAACCCAAAGTGAATCCATCATCCTTTTCTTCACCCCTGCAAGATGATAGAATCTCCTCTTTAGAGAGAACAGTGGCGAACATGGCCAAAGTTCTAGAAGGATTGGCCATTACCAAATCGGAGATAAATCATGTGAATGCTCGACCAAAATTCGTTTCCAAGTCAAATTATAATGGTAGGCGGCGATCGAGATCTCCGCAATCATTTAATAAATATGCTCCAAAAAACTGGTGTTATAACCACCAGAAGTTTTTTTATGCTTGCCAAGTTTGTCTTTGTCGTTCCGAAGAATTTCAGAATGAGTGTCAATTTCCACAGCTGACGGAGAGGACAACAGACCGCAGGCACAAGGGCGCATCAGTATCGGGAAACGTCTGGCGCAGGAAGTAGAAGACCGTACTTTCTGCACATCAACGGCACCAACGGCGCTACAAGGAAGAAGCCAACTACAATCCGACATCCCTGTCGACTCTTTTCGTCCACGCTGAATTTTTCACATAGAGAACCAAACAGACAATGCCGGTCGCAATCACCAGCCTACTTGTTTGCATGACCTGGCCAAACAGCCAAACGAACTTCTGCACCTTCTTGATTTCAAAACTGGCGAAGAGTACATCGTAGACAAAGGTGCGGCAGTCTCAGTTCTCAAAGGTGATTCAATGGCCGAGATGTCGCTAGGCGTTCTTCTCGCAACAGCTACAGGCGAGCCCATACCAACTTATGGCTGCCAATACCGCACACTCAACATAGGTCTACGACGTGAATTTTCCCACAACTTCATCATTGCCAAGGTCTCACATAATATAATAGGCCTTGATTTCCTTCTAAATTTTCGGCTCATTGTTGATCTTGCCAATCAAAAGATCATCGACCCCTCCACCGGACTTGAACAAAGCTTTTGGACACTTGCCTCCGAGCGTTTGGAGTTACAGGTCATTCAGCCAACCCCAGTGCATCATTCAGCAGAGATATCAGCAGCTCTTCGAAAATACAAATCGCTTTTCGATCTTAACAAGTCCGATCTACGAGTTTCCAACACGATGCATCATATCGTCACAGAAGGACAACCTATTGCACTCAAGAAGCGACCACTGGCTACTGCTAAGCTGAAAGCTGCCCAAGAAGAATTCTCAAGGCTTTTGGAAGAGGGAATCATCAGACCATCGAAAGTTCATGGGCGTCACCACTGCACTTAGTCTCAAAATCAAACGGATCGTACAGAGCCTGTGGAGACTACCGTGAGCTAAATTCAGTGACAAAATCTGATGCATATCCTATTCCAAATATCAACACTTTACTTGAAAAACTCAACGGCAGCAAGAGATCGACGGAGTTCGGAAGCCTATCAGTTTCTACTCGCGTACTCTCCAACCAGTAGAAACGAGGTACGACACTTTCTGCCGAGAACATCTCGCCATCCACGACGCAGTGCGCCATTTTATCAGCATCATTGGCAGTAGCAGATTTGTTGTTTTCACAGATCATGCACCACTAGTTAGCGCACTTCGAAACGCAACTTCATCTATCGCCAAGTACCCTGCCAGAGTGGAAAGACAGCTTTCTCGTCTAAGCGAATGGCAATTTGACGTCTTTCACGTCAAGGGCAAACAGAACTTCATTGCAGATGCCCTGTCTAGGCCAGACGTCTATCTACAACCTCCTTCGCCGTCACCATTCACTGTCAACTCCGTGGCACTCAGTGAACCTGCACTAACGCCAACTCTTCTGCGAACTGAACAACGCGGTGACATTCATATTCAAAGATCAATAGCCCGTCATCCAACCAAGTTCATATGCCGTCTGTGGGAAGGCTTACCAATTGTTTACTTCACGGGTACGCAGTCCAACAAGCCAGTTCTGCCGACCAGCCTTCAGAGAAAGGTTTTCGATTCAATTCACTCAATTTCTCACCCAGGAAGCCAAGCGACTGTCCGACTTCTTACAGATCGTTTCTGGGGTCACAGACCTAGGCAGAATGTTAAACGATGGGTCTCAGAGTGTGCAATTTGTCAGAAAAACAAGATCACACGACACACTCGTTCTAAGTTGCAACATTTTCGGTCTACTTCTCGCCTAGCCATCGTCCACATCGACATAGTTCATCTGACAAAGGTTCAAGGTTTCAGCTACCTTCTAACTATGATCGATAGATTTACACGGTGGCCTGTGGCATTGCCTCTTGGCACCATTTCTGCAGACGAAGTAATTAACGGTTTTATCTCTGCATGGATATCCAATCATGGTGTTCCCAATGAGGTCATCACGGACAGAGGCACTTGCTTCTCATCTGATCGTTTCAAAACCACTTTGCGGTACATGGGATGCATCTTACGCCAGACGACTGCCTACCATCCCCAAGCTAATGGCATGGTAGAGAGAATGCATAGGGAACTCAAAGCAGCTTTAGCATCCCCGTCCATTAATGGCAACTGGGTCGATGCACTACCTTTAGTTCTGCTGGCCATGCGTTCTCGTACTTGAGAATCCATTAAAACGTCTGCGTCACAACTCTTGTATGGCATGGATCTACGCCTGCCTAGTCAGCTCCCACGTCTACTACCGGCACAAAATGACCCACATAACGAAGCTACCCGCCTTCGACTTCATTTCGGTAACATGTCCGAACAGCAGCCGAGACACGCCTCGTCCAGTCTTCGTTCACCCACAGCTCCACAGCTGCAAGAGAGTACTCGTTCGCAACAATAATGCTGTTGCACCACTACAACCTAAGTATCGCGGTCCTTACCCGATTTTACTAAAACAGCCAAAATACTTCATCATTATGCAAGGCGCTACACTGACATCAGTAAGCATAGACAGGTTAAAACCGTTTATCGAACCACCTGATCCTGAGAGCGTTCAACCTTCTACACACGTCTCAGGCTCCGTCTGCCCACAATCTCAACCTGCTTTGTATAACGCGTAATTAATTTTTTTAAACATTAACATTTAACTATAAAATTTTTTTAACCTTACGTTATTTTTCGTATTTGTCTCACGTGGCATAACCAGCTGTTCTTAGCTAACAATTCTGTAGCATTTTTATTATTTTATTATGCCATCTCTAAGGCAATGTTTGTGTACATAGTTTTGTGCAGTTACCTTTGATTTTAATGTATATATTTTTACATTATCATGCATTTCTCACACATGACATTACACTGCCTATTTTGGTATGACCAGCTACTTAGAGCTAACGCTTTCGTGTAGCAACACTAAGTAGTGGTCAGCTTCATATCATGGTACAGGCCACTTTCAATGCATATCTCAACTTTATCAATTGCACAAAGACCACACTACAAATGTCATGACCACAACGTCGAGCACTCTAGCTCCTTTGGTCGTATACAAACACATTGACAATGATCCAACCTGCTTAGGTTTTTAACTTAAACCTGGCAAATTCAGAGGCGATTTACCTTGAAATCTTCACGCTGCGGCTTCAAAAAAACTTACACTGCTCTATTTTGCCTCACGTGCTATGACCGTCCACTAGAGCTAACAATTTGTGTAGCAATTACTAGTGGTTACCTGGCATCATATCATTGTTGAAGCAACCAACAAGCATATTTAAGCCCAGCACTTATGGTTCATCATATTTTGCTAAACTTGGTTCGAACTCTGCCATGTATTCCTTATTAAACCTCGCAGAGAGGAATATTTCTTTCTTTTTATCAGAGAGGAAAGTAATGTAACGACACAAATCAGTCGCCGACATATTGCTTAAATTAAATTCAAATTTATTTACGTTGCACCAATGAGAAAAAAGCAAATTGCCGTTTAACCACGTTTAATCACGTTTAACCAATAGTATGCAAGTACACATATTGCATGCTATTTAAGCACGGTAATTTACCATGCAAGTCAGTGGGTCGTATCTGCGTTCTGCCTCGTGTTACACATGTGCGTGCTGTCGGCTGTCAATACCTACGCTGGATATTGATTTGTTTCACAAACTATTGGCAACATTCGTGACTCACCGTGTTACTCTTCAACCAGCAAGACGAGCCAATTAATGCAGAACTTCAACCAAATTGTCCACTCGTGATAACAACAGCAGGAACCACAACCAGAGTCCACCCAAGGAACAGAACATCAACTTACATATATATAACTTACGCGAACGCCGCCAAGGCCCTCTTAAGGGCCCCATATCAGTAACTAATCTCTATTCAGAGCACCTTAACCGAGTTTGTAACGTCGTACGGCATTTACTTGAAGCCGGGGCGTTTACATGTGTGTAACGACACAAATCAATCGCCGACATATTGCGTAAATTAAATTCAAATTTATTTACGTTGCACCAATGAGAAAAAAGCGAAATTGCTGTTTAACCACGTTTAACCAATAGTGTGCAAGTAGACATATTGCATGCTATTTAAGCACGGTAATTTACCATGCAAGTCAGTTGTGGAATTTGCATTCTACCTGCTTCACGCGTGTGCGTTCTGTCGGCTGTCAATACCTACGTTGGTGATTTGATAGTTTCACCAACAACTAACTACATCCGTGACTCATCTTGTTGCGGTATACCGGGAGAGACGAGCCAATTAAGTGCAGAACCGCAGGACGTTATCCACATCGTAATTACAGCTCAACCACGGGAGCGACAACTCAACCAGAGTCCACCCAAGGCTCTAGGACATCTTCAACTCTGAAGACTTCAAGAGAACGCATTACCAGGCCCTCTTAAGGGCCCCCATATCAGTAACTAATCTCTATTCAGAGCACCTTAACCGAGTTTGTAACGTCGTACGGCATTTACTTGAAGCCGGGGCGTTCACAAAATTGGCGACCGCGCCAGGATATTGATTATTGTTCTGATTTTTTTGGTATAAATAAAATTGAGTTCCTCTTTCATCTATTTGGGATAAATAGATTATCATTTGCGTTTTTCTCTACCGTGATCGTGGTTTTCTGAAATTCTGTTGGGTATATATATTCGTGGATTTGTGATTTTTTTGTGGGGTATAATAATAATAATAAACGGAGCCTCTGTTCGTCTTTCCTACGTACAAAACGGCACCGTACGTACTGTTCTAAATAATAATACATTGGTATCAAAGGCCGACAGGCCTCTGTTCATCTTTCCTACGTACAAAACGTGCTTTTGTTCTGCGCTCATTCAATTGTGAAAGCTGTTTGTGGGTAAGCGTTTCATTAAAGTATATTTATACATTTTCATATTGCTTATAAATTTATGCTTTTAGGATCCCATAAGATTGTTAAAATGTCAGGTCCAATTTTAGATATTGATGTTCCTGTTTGGGATGGAGATAATGAGCTATTCTTTATGCGCGTAGACTCCGCTTTCTCCCCGTTTCCTGATTATGACAGTCATCAAAAACTGTCGAAGGTTTTTGCTAAACTACCTTCAGAATTGCAGCGACGGATTTATCCTAAGTTTGAGGCCATTAGGAAGCTACCTAATCCCATTTTGGGCCTACAAATCGAGGTAGAATCCTTGCTTGGACCCACGGAAACTGAGCAGATAATAAACAAATATGCGCAGTTAGAAATGCCAAATCTTGGCCCCATAGAAATACTGAGGGAATTACGGAAACGTTGGTATAAAACCAACATTTCTGACCATGAGGCTAAGGTTGTTTTTATTAACAATCTTCCCCAAATATTAAAACTCTTTGCCAGACAGCTCCTCAGATGACTTATCTGAGAGATGTGAGTTAGAATATAGGGTTTTGGAACTCAAAGTGAATCCATCATTCTTTTCTTCACCCCCGCAAGATGATAGACTCTCCTCATTAGAGAGGACAGTGGCGCACATGGCTAAAGTTCTAGAAGGATTGGCCATTACCAAATCCGAGCTAAATCAAGTGAATGCTCGACCCAAATTCGTTCCTAAGCCCAGTTATAACGGTAGGCGGCGATCGAGATCTCCGCAATCCTTTAATAAATATGCCCCAAAAAACTGGTTTTATAACCACCAGAAGTTTTTTATTCATGCCAAGTCTGTCTTTGTCGTTCCGAAGTATTTCCGAATGAGTGTCAATTTCCACAGCTGACGGAAAGGACAACAAACCGCAGGCACAAGGGTGCACCAGTATAGGGAAACGTCTAGCGCAGGAAGTAGAAGACCGTACTTTCTGCACATCAACGGTATCAACGGCACCACAGGGAAGAAGCCAACTACAATCCGATATCCCTGTCGACTCTTTTCGTCCTCGCCGAATTTTTCACATAGAGGACCAAACGGACAACGCCGGTCGCAATCACCAGCCTACTTGTTTGCATGACCCAGCCAAACAGCCCAACGTGCTTCTGCAACTTCTTGATTTTAAAACTGGCGAAGAGTTCATCGTAGACACAGGTGCGGCAGTCTCAGTTCTCGAGGGTGATTCAATGGCCGAGATGTTGCTAGGCGTTCTACTCGCAACAGCTACAGGCGAGCCCATACCAACTTATGGCTGCCGGTACCGCACACTCAACATAGGTCTACGACGTGAATTTTCCCACAACTTCATCATTGCCAAGGTCTCACATAATATAATAGGCCTTGATTTCCTTCTAAAATTTCGGCTCATTGTTGATCTTGCCAATCAAAAGATCATCGACCCCTCCACCGGACTTGAGCAAAGTTTTTGGACACTTGCCTCCGAGCGTTTGGAGTTACAGGTCATTCAGCCAACCCCAGTGCATCATTCAGCAGAGATATTAGCAGCTTTTCGAAAATACAAATCGCTTTCTGATCTTAACAAGTCAGAGCTACGAGTCTCCAACACGATACACCATATCGTCACAGAAGGACAACCTATTGCACTCAAGAAGCGACCACAGGCCGCTGCTAAGCTGAAAGCTGCCCAAGAGGAATTCTCAAGGCTTTTGGAAGAGGGAATAATCAGACCATCGAAAAGTTCATGGGCGTCACCACTGCACTTAGTCTCAAAATCAAACGGATCGTACAGAGCCTGTGGAGACTACCGTAAGCTAAATTCAGTGACAAAATCTGATGCATATCCTATTCCAAATATCAACACTTTACTTGAAAAACTCAACGGCAGCAATTTCTTCTCAGTGATTGACCTCAGACAAGCGTACCATCACATACCGGTAGCACCAGAGGATATCGAGAAAACTGCAGTCATCACTCCATTTGGCCTTTTGAATATCTTTACATGCCTTTTGGACTTATGTGTGCTACTCAGACATTTCAAAGATTCATGGACAACATATTTCGCGACGACTCTGCTTCTTGTATGGCATATCTCGATGACATTATGGTATTCAGTCCAGATCTAGAATCTCATGCGAAGCATCTACTAAATGTCGTCTCACGTTTATCCAACCACGGACTCAAGATCAACTGTGACAATACGCATATTGCAACTACATCCGTGGACTTCTTAGGGCATTGTATCACGGCACAGGTTATTCAACCGTTGCCGTCAAAGACGAACTTATTCAAGAATATCTAGTCACCAAGGACTGTTAGTGAGTGGCTAAAAATCCTGGGGTACTAAACTATTATCGCAAGTTCCTTCCGGGCCCTTCAAAACAACTTTATCCTTTGTGTAGGCACCTGCGGAATCAAAAAGGACCTAGGAAGAATTCCATTATTGGTTGGTCATCCGAAGACGAGGAATTACTTCGACTCGCCATCAACTCATTAGCAAATGCGACAATGCTAATACATCCAGATTTTCAAAAACAATTTTTACTCACGACAGATGCTTCTGAATTCGCTATTGGAGTCACTTTGGAACAAGAGATCGACGGAGTTCGGAAGCCTATCAGTTTCTACTCGCCGTGTCTCTAACCAGTAGAAACGAGGTACGACACTTTCGGTCGAAAACTTCTCGCCATCCACGACGCAGTGCGCCATTTTATCAGCATCAATGGCAGTAGCAGATTTGTTGTTTTCATAGATCATGCACCATTAATTAGCGCGCTTCGAAACGCAACTTCATCTATCGCCAAGTACCTTACCAGAGTGGAAAGACAGCTTTCACGTCTAAGCCAATGGCATTTTGACATCTTTCACGTCAAGGGCAAACATAAGTTCATTGCAGATGCCCTTTCCAGGCCAGACGGCTCTCTACAACCACCTTCGCCGTCACCATTCACTGTCAACTCCGTGACACTCAGTGAACCTGCAATAACGCCAACCCTCCTGCGAACAGAACAACGCGGTGACATTCACATTCAAAGATCCATAGCCCGACACCCAACCGAGTTCATATGCCGTCTCTGGGAAGGCTTACCAATTGTTTACTTCACGGGTACGCAGCCCAACAAGCCAGTTCTGCCGACCAGATTTCAGAGAAAATTTATCGATTCAATTAACACAATTCCTCACCCAGGAAGCCAAGCGACTGTCCGAATTCTCACATATCGTTTCTGGGGTCATAGGCTTAGGCAGAACGCTAAACAGACAGAGGCACTTGCTTCTCATCGGATCATTTCAAAACCACCTTGCGGTACATGAGATGCACCTTACTCCAAGTGACTGCCTACCATCCCCAAGCTAACGGTATGGTAGAGAATGCATAGGGAACTCAAAGTTGCTTTATCATCCTGGTCCATTAATGGCAACTGTGTCGATGCACTACCTTTAGTTCTGCCGAGACACACGCCTCGTTCAGTCTTCGTTCACCCACAGCTCCACAGATGCATGAGAGTACTCGTTCGCAACGAAAATGGTGTTGCACCACTACAAACAAATTATCCTGGTCCTTACCCAATTTTGCTCAGACAACCAAAATACTTCATTATTATGCAAGGCGCTACACCGACATCAGTAAGCATAGACAAGTTGAAACCGTTTATCGAACCGCCTGATCCTGAGAGCGTTTAACCTTCTACTCACGTCTCAGGCTCCGTCTGCCCACAATCTCAATAGCCAGTTTTGTATAACGCGTAATTGATTTTATTTTAACATTAACATCTCATTTTTTTAAACTTACGTTACTTTTTTCGCTTTGATCTTACGTGGCATAACCAGCTGTTCTTAGCTATCAATTGTGTAGCATTTTTGAGCAGTTCTTTGGTATTATGTCATCTCTGAGGCAATGTTCTTGTAGAAAAGAATAGAATAGAATAGAATATCTTTATTTGGATTCAAACCACACATATTCCATCAAATAATAAAATTGGAAAATGTACAATATATATAAAAAATTATCACATCACAATAATTGTGCAATTAATCTCATGTAGATAAGTATATCTCACTAGTTGTACTATACAATATATCAATATCAGAAAGTTCGACTGAAAAGAATAATATATACATCATCAAATTAGGAACAATTAAGGTATAATTCGAGTGTTAAATTATGCAATAATTGAGAACCATGACTAGCAATTGATTGTATGTAATGTTAACTAATTTGAAGATATAGTGCATAACATTTCAATTATAATAATACAAAATTTGGAAATAAAAATCTCAAGAAAATCTGTTTCCGATAACAATTATCCTTGTCTTTTATTCAACCATGAGAAAGTATTATCATAATCAAAATAAAAAATATCAGCAGGATTGTAGACTTTTTCAAGTTCAGTAGATAAAATTTTAAAAGACATCTTAGATGGAGGCATTTCTCTAAGCCCCTTCGGCAATTGGTTATAAATTTTGTAGATTTTCGAGAAAGAGAATAACTTGCTCGCAACATTCCCCACCAAAGGAGGAGATATTGCCAAATGCCCAGATCTAGTTCCAACTTCATGACTCTTTCTTATCGGAGTCATATAGGCACCAGTCCACTGGTTCAAATGGAAAACTTTTATACAATAACACATCCTCCGAAACCACAGAGATTGCAATGACACAAACTGTAATCTAGAGGCGTATATAGTGCAAGAAATAGGAGTAATATGTTTCACAATTTTTATTTGTAGAGCTTCTATCTTATTAGACAAACCCTTTTTTTAATGGATTCCAAGTGGCGACAGCATATTCTAGTACCGGTCTAATCCATATTATATACATTTGAAGTTTTAGATCATTTGATAAGATATTTCGATTTATTAGTGCCCATCTTTTCTTGGCACTGCCTACTATACTTTCAATATGTCTCTCAGCAGAAGCTGTACATTGAATAATTATGCCTAAATCCTTAATTTCTTGCATAAGTTTAATCTCAAACACATCATTAATAACAGCATCATGAAAATAAACATAATGAAAGTTTGTTCTGTTACCTATTTTTAAAGCTCTCGTCTTTTTATTGTTTATTCTCAGCCCTGGTGTAATCAAATATTTACTCAAATCATACAAATCTAATGTCACATTATTTTTGGAGAATTCGACATTCTTTGGATCAATTTGGAAGATTATTTTTAAATCATCAGCGAATTTGCAAACTCTACAGTTAAGGATCTTATTTTCCAGATTTGCAAATACAATTTTAAATAAAATTGGCCCCAAGCTTGATCCCTGTGGAACTCTACTCGTTACTCTTTTCGATTTTGATATCAAATCGTTTACTTGAATACTCATTCGCCGATTATATAGATAGTATTTAAGTAATCTAAAAATATTCGGATCAATATTCAACAAACTAATCGCATTCAAAATAGCACCAAAAGATATAGAGTCAAATGCTTTTGAGATATCTATAAATACAATTAATGCATCTAACTTATTCTCGTCTAATGTAATTACATGTTTTCACATGGAAAGCATATTAGTAGTTGTCGATCTACCTTTCGTAAAGCCATGTTGACATAAGTCAAAATCAGCCGGTAACATACGTTCTAAATGATCTAGTATCAATCGTTCTATTATCTTTAAAAACGAAGGGATAATAGAGATTAATCTATAATCACTGGCGCACGTTGGCTTATTTACTTTTGGCAACGGCTTAGTTACTATCGTTAGTATATCGAATGGTAATTTCCCATTCTTCAAAATTCTATTTATAAAGTTGCAGAGTACATTCCTAAATGTTAAGGGTAATTGAAGCAGATTATCAATCGAAATACCAAGGTGATCTTTTTGTTTTTTGATTTGATTTTTAACATCAATTTTATCAATTCATCACTGTCAATAACAAGTCCTGGTTCCTGGCCTCCCAAAGGATCAGATAGTTCTATAAAATTTCTTTCATTCTGTGGATTGCATATCAAATTGCCAAATACTTCCTCCAATTCACAGGGAAATCCATACTCGGTTTTATCCACAGGTAGTATAAGCTTTAACTTTTCCTTGTATTTACTGTAATCTGTGAGGAGTTTGAATCCTAATCTAGGATTACTCTTCATTTTGGCCAAAATAATTCGTTCTGATCTTTGACGAAATATTAGCAGTGATGAATTAATTTCGTTATCAATGGAATCTTACCTCATTTGTTTAATACTATTAATAAGACTACACTTTAATATATTATCTCGTTTAATTCTTAGTTTACACAATTTCCTATTAATTCGTTTCGGTATAATGTCCGTAAACGTAGATGCCTGAAATAAAATAGATAATAACGATGAAACAGAAGAAACAAATTCATCAGTATTCAAGAAATAAAATCTCTCATAATCAATCAGTATGCTTCATTCTTTAAAAAAATTCCAGTTGATTCTGGAACAGTGCACGTGTGCATTTTCAAAACTTAGTTTCTGTGTTATGCCACTCAAGATGTTCCATTGTAAAATAATTTGTTTGTGATCCAATTCTTTGAAATAATTGACAACATCATAACTGTGCGATTTCACCATTTCAATTTCTAAGTATACATGATCTAAGCATTGCGAACCTCTAGTTGATTCATTTATAATCTGCTTGAGATCATGGTTAGAAAAAAAATTGGTTATTTCACAGTCCTGTATTTTATTAAAATCACCTACCACTACATTATAGCCATGGCAGTCAAAGATAGATTGAAAAGAATTGGTAAATGTTTGATCATCAAATAAAGTAGCATACGGTGGTCTGTAAACCGCTGTTAAGATCAGATTATCAAATTGTATAGATAGGAAATCAATGATAGCATTATCATCACTAGTATGTAAAATTTTCGCCTTAAATACAGATTTACTATAAATGAGTACTCCTTCACCTCTTTTATCCAGCGATCTGTCCTTTCTGCATAAAGAATAGTGAAGAATATCAAATTCATGGTTTTTAATATCCTTGTTAAGCCGGGTTTCAGATAATATTATAAAATCGAAATCGTTACTTATTATAAAATTACACAGTAAAAAGTTCTTATACTTAACACTTCGAAAGTTAGCATAAAATAAAGTAAATGTAGAAAATAAAGTAAATGTAGAAAGCGACTTATCTAAACAAGTATCGACTTTTACTGATTCAACCTTGTTGGCTTCTTTACTATTCGTTTCCCGGACCTCGAGGTCATGCTTCCTCTCCCCCCGCTGTCCACAACATTTAGTAACAATACATCGTTTTTTGATGTTGTTGTCTCACTCGATAGATTCCGTTTGATCAGACGTTGACGGCTTCCGTTCCTGATTGTTCTTTAACTTTTTTACTTTTGCCAACTTGCGTTGGAGGAACGTTTTGTCCCGTCCAATAAATATGCTGTGAAAACTCAAATTCTCATCTTTCTTTTTATTGATAGACTCTATTTGCATATTTGTTGGCCTTTTTGATAATTTTACAATTACTGGCCTTGGACGATCTGATCGTTTCCCCACCCTATAGCATTTAGCAATATCTGCATGCGTCTTTTCTTTTATTAAAGTATTTAATTTCTCGACGTCTTTCACATCGGCATTTTCATCTAGATTAAATAAAACTAATTGATCCTGTTTGCTATTACGTGCTGAAACTTCATTTGCTAATATATTTAGCATTTCTTCACCAGATGATTTATTTTTAACTAGCATATCGCCTTCCACTGTTAAATCGGCCAATTCAATCCATGGTTGAACATCAGTCTGTAACTTGTCTAACTTCACAAGTAATGCCTCATTCAGTTCAACAATACCCGCGCTTAATGTTTCACTATTTTTCACCGCTTGCTCCAATTTCGTTGCATTTAAAACTGCATCATTCTTCAATTTGGACATCTCATTTTTTAAATAGTTGTTTTCATCCTTCAACACCTTCATGGAGTTCTGAAGATCCATAACAATTTTTTCAATATCGGAATGCGACAAAATCGGAGCCATGTCAAACCGCGCGCGTCACGAATGCTTTATTTTTATGCAGTTACCTTTGATTTTAATGTATATATTTTCAATTTTTAATGTATTTCTCACACATGACATCACACTGCCTATTTTGGTATGACCAGCTACTTGGAACTAAAGCTTTCGTGTAGCAATACTAAGTAGTTATCAGCTTCATATCATGATACAGGCCACTTTCAATGCATATCTCAACTTCATCAATTGCACTAAGACCACTTAAAAAATATCATGACCACAACGTCGAGCACACGCTCTAGCTCCTTTTGTCGTATACAAACACATTGACGACGATCCAACCTGCCTAGTATTTAACTTAAACCTGGCAACTGCAGTGGCGATTTACCTCGAAATCCTCACGCTGCGGCTCCCAAATCTTACACTGCTCTATTTTGCCTCACGCGGTATGACCGGCCACTAGAGCTAACAATTTGTGCAGCAATTCCTACTGGTTACCTGGCATAATATCATTGCTGACGCAATCAATAAGCATACTTAAGCCCAGCATTTATGGTACAATTTTTTGCTTAACTCGTTTCGAACTCTGTCATGCATTTCATATCTAGCCTAGCAGAGAGGAATTTTTTTTCTTTTTTTCAGAGAGGAAAGTGATGTAGCGACAAAAAGCAATTGGCGACATATTGCGTAAATTAAATTCAATTCGATTTACGCTGCACCAATGAGAAAAAATCGAAACTTCCTATTAACCAATAGTGTGCAAGTAGCCATATATTTCTATGACATGGCTATTTAAGCACGGTAAATTTACCGTGAACTTCACTTGTCGTATTTGCCTTCTGCTTTGTGTTACGTGTGCGTACTGTCGGCTGTCATTACCTACGCTGGTTATTGGATTGTCTTCACCAACAATTAGCAACATCATACGACACCTATCGTGTTGTTGAACAACCAGCGAGACGAGCCAATCAATGTAGAACTTCAATGAAGTTTCCACATTGAGATTACAACGCAACAACAGAAGGAACCACAGCCAGGGTCAACCCAAGGCTCCAGGATATCTTCACATTAAAGGAACATTCTCGGCATTTACCGTAGAACGCATGATCGGCCCTGTTAAGGGCCCCTTTTCAGTACAATAACTCTATATCCATAGCACTTTAACCGAGAGTGTAACTGTTCTGAATCACAGTAACAAGCACAGCAAACGGGCAGAGTGAGTCGAAAAATCAGAAGAAAGAGTTGCCTAAAATATTAGGCTTTATTCATCATATAATGCAGATATACATGCTAAAAGTCAAAGCAAAACATATTAGTATACGAACGGTGTGAATATAAATGTGTGTACAAATAAACAATCATATCATTCTCCTCCACTGCGATTTGTAGCGTAGCGTCAGAGTCGGAACAAGAATGTTATAGTAACAATTCAAAGAGGATTGAGAAATCATAGTATTTAAACATTTCCACTTCGTAAGTTATAAGGATAAACACGTTGTTGTTGATTGATAAGGTTTTCGAGATTCTCTGATAGGTCACGAGCATTTGAGTTATCCGTAGATTCACCATTTGCCTTAACATTATCAATATCGGTATCGTCATTGTAGGAGGCTTGTTCATCCGCAACAACCGGTTCATTTTCAAAGAGTCCCATATTAGTTCCAGCTTCATTCATCAGTGCGTCGGAGCCTTTCGGGGCTAATTGATGGATAGATGCTGTATCTTCTCTTCCATCAGAAAAACGAACATGCGCATAGTTAGGATTGCAATGAATTAGTTCAACTTCTTCCACAGAGGGGTCATATTTAGAAACTCTAGCATTCTTCTTGAGTAAAACTTTGCCAGGAACAGTAAGCCAGGATGGGAGTGTGGTACCAAAAGTCGACCTTCTATTGTGTCAAAAAAGATGCTCGTGAGGGGTTTCGTTGGTAGATGTGCACAATAATGAACGGATTGAATGTAATGCGTCCAGCAGCACGCATTCCCAGTTTTCAACTGAAAGCCTTTTTGATCTGAGAGCGAGAAGGATCGATTTCCATAAGGTACCATTCATTCTTTCTACCTGTCTATTTCCTTTGGGATTATAAGGAGTCGTGCTACTCGAAGCTATACCTTTTTCCCGAAGAAAATTTTGTACCTCGGTCGACATGAAGAAAGAACCTCTGTCTGAGGGAATGTACGAAGGCATCCCAAATATTGCAAATATTTGACACTGGTGAAGTATGACGGTGTGACTGCTAAGGTCAGGACAAGCAAATGCAAAGGGAAATCGAGAATATTCATCGATGACCGTCAGTAGATAACGATTACGAGTTGATGAAGGAAGAGGTCCTTTAAAATCCATAGATAACCGCTCAAACGGTTGGGTAGCTTTGACTAATTGGCCTTGAATTGCCGAAGGAAATCTGGGCTTGATTTTAGAGCACACTTTACATCTCAAGGTCATTTTTCGAATTTCATCAATAGAATATGGTAAATTACGAGATTTCACAAAGTGAAGCATACGAGAAATTCCAGGATGACAAAGAGAATCATGTATTTGTTTTAAATCCAGTCCATTTAGAAGCGCACCACAACAGGATCGACTTAGTGCATCTGCTGCTTTGTTATCTTTTCCGGGTCTATAGACAACATCGAAGCTGTAAGGTGATAATTCCATTTTCCAGCGCAAAATTTTATCGTTCTTCACTCTTCCTCGATTTTGATTGCCAAAATAAAGGAAACAGATCTTTGATCAGTGACAAGTTTGAAATGATTACCCAAAAGTAAATGCCTCCATTTTCGAATAGCTTCAACCACGGCATAGGCTTCTTTTTCAACAGCTGAGTGATGTTTTTCAGATGGCGTCAACGTCCGAGAGAAAAACGCCACGGGTCTTCCATCTTGGTTCAAAGTGGCAGCAATAGCTACGTCCGAAGCATCAGTTTCGACGACAAACGGAATATCACAACGAATAGAAGCTAGAGTTGCTACGGCTAATTCTTTTTTAAGATCATCGAAATTTTGTTTCACAGAGACGGGCAAAGGAAAAGTTCGATTATGAACGAGTGAGTGGATTTTATCGGAGAAGTTGGAGATCCACGGCGAATAATAAGCGAAAAATCCCACAATTCTTTGTTGCGATTGCACATTCGACTGTGGTGGGAGATCTTGTAAAGGCTTTAATCGGTCAGGATCAGGTTTAATTTTTCCATTCGATATTAGAAAACCAAGGAGAGTAATTTCTTTAGCTGCGAAAATGCTCTTTGATTCATGTAAGGTCATTCCATATTTTTTAGCGGCATTAAGAAATTTGTTGAGATTTGTTTCGTGTTCAAGCGTATCTCTCCCGAAAACTGTCACATTGTCCACATAGACAAATGTATTTGTGAGATGTTCTTGTGCAATTATATGATCCATAGTTCTTTGGAAACATGAGACACCATTCGTCACTCCGAAGGGAATGCGACGGAATTGAAACAAGTGTCCACACGCTTCGAAAGCAGTAAATACCTTTTCATGTTCTTGGATAGGTATCTGGTGGTAAGCGCTTTTGAGATCCAAAGTGCTGAATATATGATATTTTGAAATGGTTCCAGCCATTTGGTCTATTTTCGGCAAAGGATAGGCGTCTAATAGTGTGAATTTGTTGACTGTTTGGCTGTAGTCCACAACCATACGTTTCTTGTGATTCTCATTCGATACCACGAGAACTTGTGCTCTCCACGGGGATGTTGAAGGTTCGATAATGCCATCAGAAACTAATCTGTTTATTTCATCCCGGATAAATATTTCATCCATTCGATTGTACCTTCTTGATTTCGTAGCAATAGGCCTCCAGTTAGCTGTTAAATGGTGGAAAAGAGGCGGGGACGTAACAGATGCAGGTTTCAATAAACAGACGGTGAATGACGATTTATGACCACCAAAAGAGATATTTACACTTTTATGCAATCCAAGGAAGTCATGACCGAGGAGTACGTCAGTACAAAGATCAGAAAGTATAGATAGCTTGATATTTTTATAAACACATGATTTGTATTGAATCGACACAAAACAATGGCCTTTGGTATGACTCGATAATGAGCTAGACGCCATGGTTATTGTTTCTCGTGAGGAGTGAATTTTCCAATTATTTTTCAAAACGAAGGCTTCTGAAACATAACTACAGGAACTGCCTGTATCAACGAGAGCATGACAATTTATGTTATTGACTTCTAGATTTATTACACATTTGGTGAGACAATCAGGAGCAGCAGCTAATACAGTTGCAGATATGGTAGGATGAAGCGTCGAAACCACTGGGCGGTGATTCTTAGAGCGGCATACCTTTTGAAAATGTCCTTTGTTTCCACAACTTTTACAGAAAGCGTTTCTGGCCGGACATTTCCATCTTAAATGGAACCACAGCCCAAGTCAACCCAAGGGTCTAGGACATCTTCACACTGAAGGAACATTCTCGGCATTTGCCGGAGAACGCACGATCGGCCCTGTTAAGGACCCCCTATCAGAACAATAACTCTACATCCATAGCACTTTAACGGAGTTTGTAACGTCGTACGGCATTTACTTGAAGCTGGGGCGTTTACAAAATTAGCGACCTCCCTATGATATTGAGTATTTTACTGTTTTTTTGTATAAATATAATTGATTTACTTTTTCATTTATTTGGGATAAAAATAGATTAACATTAACGTTTACGTCTTCTTTACTCTGTCGTGATTTCTGGGATTTTGTTGGGCATATGTTCGTGGATTTCTGATGATATATATATATATATGGATAAACGCTCTGTTCACTTTTCTACGTACAAAACTGCACCGTACGTACTCGACAGGCTCAATTGCGGAAAATTTCAATTTTTGGAAGCAGTTACTGTGACGTGTTTTGTGAAGGAACTAATTCATCTGTGTTCTGCGCTCATTCAACTGTGGAAGCTGTTTGTGGGTAAGCGTTTCGTTAAAGTATATTTATACATTTTCATATTGATTATAAATTTTTGCATATAAGATCCCGTAAGATTGTTAAAATGTCAGGTCCAATTTTAGATATTGATGTTCCTGTTTGGGATGGAAATAGTGAACTATTCTTTATGCGCGTAGACTCCACTTTCCCTCCGTTTCCTGATTATGACAGTCATCAAAACTGCCGAAGGTTTTTGCTAAACTATCTTCTAAATTGCATCGACGGATTTATCCTAAGCTTGAGGCCATTAGGAAGCTACCTAATCACATTTTTAGCCCACAGAAACTGAGCAAATAATAAATAAATACGCACAGCTAGACATGCCAAACCTTGGCCCCATCGAGATTTTGAGTGAATTACGGAAACGTTGGTATGAAACCAATATTTCTGACCATGAGGCTAAGGTTGTTTTTATTAACAATCCTTCACAAGCACTAAAACTATTCACCAGACAGCTTCCCAATACTCTCTCTATAGATGACTTATCTGAGAGACGTGAGTTAGAACATAGGGTTTTGGAACCGAGGGTGAATCCGTCATCCTTTTTTTCCGCCCTCGCAATAATATAGGCTCTCTTCTTTAGAGGGGACAGTAGCAAATATGGCTAAATTTCTAGAAGGATTGGCCATAACGAAATCCGAGCTAAATCAAGTGAATGCTCGACCCAAATTTATTCATACACCTAATTATAACGGTAGGCGGCGATCGAGATCCCCGCAATCCTTTAACAGATATGCCCTAAAAACCTGGTGCTATAACCACCAGAAGTTTTTTTATTCAGGCCAAGTCTGTCTTTGTCGTTCCGAAGAATTTCCAAATGAGTGTCAATTTCCACAGTTGACGGAAAGGACTACAAAATTCAGGCGCATTGATGCATTAGGATCAGGAAATGTCTGGTGCAGGAAGCAGAAGACCGTACTTTCTGCGCATCAACGGCATCAAGAGTGCCACAAAGAAGAAATCAGTTACAACACGACATTCCTGTCGACTCTATTCGTCCTCGCCGAATTGCCACATAGACAGACAAACGGACAATGCCAGTCGCAATCACCAGCCTACTTGTTTGCATGACCTGGCCAAACAGCCCAACAAGCATCTGCACCTTATTGATTTCAGAACCAGTGAAGAATTCATCGTAGACACAGGTGCAGCAGTCTCAGTGCTCAAGGGTAATTCAATGGCCGAGATGTCGCTAAGCGTTCTACTCGCAACAGCTAAATGCGAGCCCATACCAACCTATGGCTGCCGGTACCGCACAATCAACATAGGTCTACAACGTGAATTTTGCACAACTTCATCATTGCCAAGGTCTCACATAGTAAAATAGGCCTTGATATCTTTCTGAAATTTTGGCTCATTGTTGATCTTGTCAATCAAAAGATCATCGACCCCACCACCGGACTGTAGCAAAGTTTTTTGACACTTGCCTCCGAGCGTTTGGAATCACATGTCATTCAGCCAACCCCAGTGCATCATTCAGCAGAGATATCAGCAGCTCTTCGAAAATACAAGTCTCTTTTCGAACTTAACAAGTCAGAGCTACGAGTCTCCAACACGATGCACCATATCGTCACAGAAGGACAACCTATTGCACTCAAGAAGCGACCACTGACCCCTGCTAAACTGAAAGCTGCCCAAGAGGAATTTTCAAGGCTTTTGGAAAAGGGAATCATCAGACCATCGAAAAATTCATGGGCGTCACCACTGCACTTGGTTTCCAAATCAAACGGACCGTACAGAGTCTGTGGAGATTACCGCAAGCTAAATTCAGTGACAAAATCTGATGCATATCCTATTCCAAATATTAACACCTTACTTGGAAAACCTAACGGCAGCATTTTCTTCTCACTGATTGACCTCAGACAAGCCTACCATCACATCCCGGTAGCACCAGAAGATATTGAGAAGACTGCTTGATCACTACATTTGGGGTTTTCGAATATCTTTACATGCCTTTTGGACTTAAGTGTGCTACAAGCAGATTTCAAAGAATGATGGACAACATACTACGCGACGACGCCGCTTTTTGTATGTTGTATCTCGATGGCATATAGGTATTTAGTCAAGACTTAGAATCTCATGCCAATTATCTACGAAATGTCCTCTCACGCTTATCCAACCACGGACTCAAGATCAACTGTGACGAGACGCAGATTGCAACTACATTCGTGGACTGCTTAGAGCATCGTATCACGCCACAAGGTATTCAACCTTTGCCATTAAAAGGCGAATTCAATCAAGAATATCAGTTCACCGAGGACTGTTAGCGAGTTGCAGAAAATTCTGGGAGTACTAAACTACTATCGCAAGTTCCTTCCGGACCTTTCAAAACAACTTTATCTTTTGTGCAGACACCTGCGGAATCGAAAAGGACTTAGCACGAATTCCATCATTGCCTGTTCATCCGAGTACAAGGAAGTACTTCGACTCGCCATCAACTCGTTAGCAAATGCTACAATTCTAACACATTCAGATTTTCAACGACCATTTCTACTCTCGACAGATGCTCCTCAATTTGCTATTGGAGCCACTTTGGAACAAGAAATCAACGAAGTTCAGAAGCCTATCAGTTTCTACTCGCGTTCTCTCTAACCAGTAGAAACGAGTTACGATACTTTCGGTCCAGATCTTCTCACCATCCACGGCGCAGTGCGCCATTTTATCAGCATCATTGGCGGTAGCAGATTTGTTGTTTTCACAGATCATGCCCCATTAGTTTGTATGGGTCTTTTGCGGGGTTGCTATCTACCTACATAGAACTGTTAGCTGCTGTTGGGATCCGTGCTTATGATCCATCCCCGGTCTTTTCCCGATGGGTGATGTGAGAAGGCAAATTCGAATGATCACATGTATTGTACACAATGTTGAATGGAAAATTCATAGTTAATCCAAATTGACCGTGCTCTAGACGGCAACAGAACGAAATACTGCTAACAAAGTTGAATGTCTTATACACAAGTCACAGTCAAACGAAATTGTCCGTGCCCTAGAAGGCAGCAAAACAATATACTGTCAACACAAATAATGTACCATTCACAAACGTCTGAATTGTGATGAATGCATGTAACCGATTGAAAATATATGATGATATAAATAAAGTCACTGGTAAAATCAAGTTTGCGAGCTTGAAGTAAACACCAATCCCATTGTTTTAAAGAATTGTTACCACCACCCGCGCAATCAATTATTGTTTTATTGTATCACTGGTAAAAGTTGTCCCTAATGACGAATAGACTAAAATCGTGTAAAAACTTTAATGAAAAAACTTCACAAATAATTAATCTACTGTTTTCTATGGTTTTAACTTATTTAATTATAAAAATCCATTGTACTCTGAAATTCTGATACCTAGAATTATATACGAACAGTAAATCAATTGTATAAACTGCGAATAGTTCAAAGTAGAAGAGTAATTCCACTATGGCACTATAATCCACCGCATGTTCCCTGCGTATTGCGCGAGGGTGTGTATATTTAATAAGCAAAACCCTATTAATTACAAATAAAATTGCAGTTCAAGAAATCTCAATTAAAACTGCTTGAAACTATCAGAGATTTTTTCTAAAATCACAGTTAGGAGAAATTTTATGTAAAAACAGATTTAGATTATTTTAACTTAAAATGCACTATATTTTTCAAAATTGAACATCGTTGGATTGTAACGCGGAGCCGCGTGTTACATACACCCCCCCCTCGACAATGAAAATTAGTACAAAATGAAGGGAACTAACCTTACAGGAGGTGTTATTGCTCTGCTGTACCGTGTAACCACTGATGTTGGCTCTGTTGTCTCTGATTCTGGTTCCTCTATATCTCGCGGCGGCGTGACGGCGTCAGTTGGCTCAATTGTTGATGAGATGTTGGGCTTCAGTCCGTAGTCAGCAAAACTGTCTGAAAGTGTAGTTATCGTTTCTTCACCGCCTGATAGGTGAACATCTCGGAACAGCAGGTCATATGGATCAACGTCCCCCGAGGATAGTCTGTGTTTGGAGACAGCTTCAGCTTTGCCAATAATCTCCAAAATGATGTAATTCTGACGTCGATCTAACGCACGATAAGGACCGCGCTTCGGTTGGGCTAGAATCCTGTTATTCATATCGTTATTGACGAAGAACCATTTGCAACTATCAAAATCTTTGCGTTTATAAATTGGACCATGTTGCTGACGTGTTGGACAGATCGGCCGATTCTGAGCGTTATACTCTAGATAACTGCGAAGTGGAAACAGAAATGCCGGATCGTGCATCGTTATCGCAGTTTCAGAGCGTGATCGGACTAGTTCGCCAGGCAGCCGTAGACATTCGTCAAATACCGTTTCAGCGGAACTACATTTGATCGGCTCACGAGGTCTTGTACGCATTGATAGGAGTACTTTCGGTAAAGCCGCAAGCTAATTTTCTTCTTGGCTAGCCTTGAGCGCCGCTTTCAGTTCCCGGTGTGGCCTTTCGACGAAACCATTTGCTCTCGGATTGCGAGCCGCTGTCACGGAGTGTTTGACACCATAGTATTTCAGTAGGGCTGCGAACTCTTCGCCGAGGAACTGTGCGCCACGATCGGTTGTCACTTCAGCTGGAGCACCAAACCGAGCGAACCAATTGAGCTCTAGAGCATAACTGACAGTTTCTTGCTTCATGTCTGGAAGTGGTATGGCCTCATAACATCGAGTGGTGCGGTCCCGTATTGACAGTAGATATCGCATGTTGTTCACGGCAGGTAAGGTTACCAGATCAACGTGTATGTGCGTAAACTCGGACATTGGGCACTTGAATGACTTGTGGCGCCGTTTTGGTGTGTCTCGTCACTTTGCATTTCTGACATTCTAGACATCGTTTTGATCATATCTTCACATCTCGCCGCATGCCAGGCCAAAAATACGTTCTGGATAGAATTTCCACTGAGGCTTCGCCAGATGGGTAGCTCATTGAATGGTAGACGTCGAAGATCTTGTATAAACGGCTGAGGGCGCGCGCCAGTTATTTCACACTGCAGCAGAGTTCCATCATAATCAAATGTTTACAGACGATTGACATCAAATGTCCGAAGTGATGGATCATCTTGCTGAGCTGCTTGCAATTCCTGAGTGCTTATAGGTGAAGGACCCATATTGAGGCACAAAGATCTGCAGGATGGCTTAGGGAGTCTGCGACCACATTTTATGATCCTTTGGCATGAGTGACTTCATATTCATACTCGTGTATTCGTGTAAGTTGTGAGTTGACACGTCGTGAATATAAATACTCTTCTTTTCCTCTAAGCATCGGGAGTAGAGGAAGATGGTCTGTGTAGATTTTAAACTTTCGGCCATCCAGATAGGTGTGGAAGTGTAGGATCGACCAGTAGATTGCAAGTAACTCTTTCTCTAATGTATCATATCACGCCTCGCGAGGTTGTAGTTTTTGCGAGTAGTAAGCGATTGGTTGGTGTATGCCACTGATGGACTGTTGAAGTACTGCGCCTATGGCAACGTCAGGTGCGTCAGTGATCAATTCTAAAGGTTGAGACCAATCAGGAGAATGTAGCATGGTCGTTTTGCATAAGGCCCTTTTGGCATCATCGTAAGCCTTCATGTCGTCCACGTTGAGCTAAATCAGTTGTGATTTCTTGACAAAACGGCTTTCTGGAACGAGATATTTGTGAAGAGGTGCTAGAATTTTGGCAAGGCAGGGTACAAATCGAGAATAGTAGTTCATCTTGCCCAAGAATTGTCGTAAAGCTCGAACTGCGGTTAGAGGCTGTAGATCTTGAATAGCACGAACCTTAGCAGGTATAGGTGTCATGCCTATCTCGGAAATGTGATTACCGAGGAATTCAATTGATTTTTGTGCAAAGACACATATTTTGCCATGAAGTCGGAGGCCATAATCTGCTAGACGTGTGAGTAGAATATCAATATGCCGTATATATTCGGACATTGAGTTGGAGAATACCAGGGTGTCGCCTAAGTAGGGAAATACAAATGGTAGATCATCTAGTATTTCGTCCATAACGCGTTGGAAGGTTTGCGAGCCGCATGTTACAAGTTAGCGCACTTCGAAATACAATTTCAACTAGAGCCAAGTACCCTGCCAGAGTGGAAAGACAGCTTTCACGTCTAAGCGAATGGCAATTTGACATATTTCACGTCAAGGGCGAACAGAACTTCATTGCAGAAGCACTTTCCAGGCCAGAATTCTCGCTACAACCATCTTCGCTATCGCCATTCACTATCAACTCCGTGACACTCAGTGGACCTGCACTAACGCCATCCCTCCTGCAAACAGAACAGCGCAGTGACATTCACATTTAAAGATCAATAGCCCGTCACCCAACCAAGTTCATATACCGTATCTTCGAAAGGTTACGAATTTTTTACTTCAGCCCAACAAGCCAGTTCTGACTTTAGAGAAAATGTTCGACTCCATTCACTCAATTTCTCACCCAGGAAGCCAAGCGACTGTCCGACTTATCATAAATCGTTTCTGGGGTCACAGACTTAGGCAGAACGCTAAACGATGGGTCTCCGAGTTTGCCATTTGCCAGGAAAACTAGATCACACGGCACACTCGATCTAATTTGAAACAATTCCGAACCTCTTCTCGCCTAGCCATCGTCCACATCGACATAGTTCATCTGACAAAGGTTCAACGTTTTAGCTTTATTCTTACTATGATTGATAGATTTACACGATAGTCTGCGGCATTACCTCTTGGCACCATTTCTGCAGACGATGTAACCAACGGTTTTATCTTTGCATGGATATCGAATTATGGTGTTCCCAATGCTTGCTTCTCATCGGATCGTTTAAAAACCACCTTGCGGTACATGGGATGCACCATACGCCAGACGACTGCATACCATCCACAAGCTAACGGTATGGTAGAGAGAATGCATAGAAAACACAAAGCTGCTATAGCAACTACGTCGATGCACTACCTTTAGTTCTACTTGCAATGCGTTCCCGTACTCGTGAATCCATTAAGACGTCTGCGTCACAACTCTTGTATGGCATAGATCTACGCCTGCCTAGTCAGCTCCCACGTCTACTACCGGCACAAGATGACCTACAAGACGAAACTACCCGCCTTCGACTTCATTTCGGTAACATGTCTGACCAGCAGCCGAGACATACGCCTCGTTCAGTCTTCGTTCACCCACAGCTCCACAGCTGCATGAGAGTACTCGTTCGCAACGAAAATGGTGTTGCACCACTACAACCAAAGTATCGCGGTCCTTACCCGATTTTGCTCAGACAACCAAAATACTTCATTATTATGCAAGGCGCTACGCCGACATCAGTAAGCATAGGCAGGTTGAAACCGTTTATCGAACCGCCTGATCCTGAGAGCGTTCAACTTTCTACACACGTCTCAGGCTCCGTCTGCCCACAATCACAATAGCCTGCTTTGCATAACGTGTAATTGATTTTTTTAAAATTATTTTTTCGTTATTCTACGTATCAACATTTTTTAAATCTTACGTTATTTTTTGCATTTATCTCACGTGGCATAGCCAGCTGTTCTTAGCTAACAATTGTGTAGCATTTTTGAACAGTTCTTTGGTATTATGCCATCTCTGAGGCAATGTTCGTGTACATATTTTTAATGCAGTTGCCTGTGATTTTAATGTATATATCTTTCCATTATAATGTATGTCTCATCTTACATCACACTGCCTATTTTGGTATGACCAGCTACTTGAAGCTAACGCTTTTGTGTAACAAAACTAAGTAGTTATCAGATTCATATCATGGTACAGGCCACTTTCAATGTATACCTCAACTTCATCAATTTTACAAAGACCACTCTATAAATATCATGACCACAACGTCGAGTACACGCTCTAGCTCCTTTAGACGTATATAAACACATTGACGACGATCCAGTCTGACTAGGTTTTAACTTAAACCTGGCAACTTCAGTGGCAATTTACCTCAAAAACCTCACGTTACGGCTCCCAAATCTTACACTGCTCTATTTCGCCTCACGCGGTATGACCGGCCATTAAGGCTAACAATTTGTGTAGCAATTCCTAGTGGTTACCTGGCATCATATCCTTGCTGATGCAATCAATAAGCATACTTAAGTCCAGCATTTATGGTGCATAATTTTTTTACACTTGGTTCGAACTCTGTCATGCATTTTTTATCTGGCCTCGCAGAGAGGAATATTTTTTTTCAGAGAGGAAAGTGATGTAACGACGCAAATATATTGCCGACATATTGCGTTAATTTAATTCAATTCGATTTACGCTGCACTAATGAGAAAAAACGGAACTTGCAGTTAACCAATAGTGTACAAGTAGCCATATATTTCTATAACATGGCTAATAAAACACGGCAGTTTTAACATGCAGTTCTGTTGTCGCGTTTGCTTTCTGCTATGCTTTACGCGTGCGTGCTGTCGGCTGTCATCACCTACACTGATTATTGGACTGGTTTCACCAGCATTGACAACATCAGTAACGCCAATCTTGTTTCTGTACAACTAGAAAGACGTGCTATATAATGCGGAACTTCAACGAAGTTTTCCTATCGAGATTACATCGCAACAACAGAAGGAACCACAGCCCAAGTCAACCGAAGAGTCTAGGAGTACATCTGAACGTCTTCACACTTTAACCGAGTTTGTAAGGTCGTACGGCATTTACTTGAAGCTGGGGCGTTTACAGTATTGTAATCGTCGTCAATGTGTTTGTATACAACCAAAGGAGCTAGTGCGTGAGCTCGAAGTTGTGGTCATGATATTTGTAGAGTGGTCTTTGTGCAATTGATGAAGTTGAGATATGCATTGAATGTGGCCTGTACCATGATATAAAGCTGATAACTACTTAGTGATGCTACACGAAAGCGTTAGCTTTAAGTAGCTGGTCATACCAAAATAGGCAGTGTGATGTCAGATTCGAGATACATTATAATGTAGAAATATATACATTAAGATCAAAGATAGCTGCATAAAAAATATGTACACAAACATTGCATCAAAGATGGCATAATACCAAAGAAATGTTCAAAATTCCTACATAATATTTAGCTAAGAACAGCTGGTTACGCCACATGAGATAAAGGCGAAAAATAACGTAATATTTAAAAACATTTTGATGCGTAGAATAACGAAAAGTTAATGTTACATAAAATATTAATTACACGTTATGCAACGCAGGCTATTGAGATTATGGGCAGACGGAGCCGGAGACGTGTGTAGGAGGTTGATTGTCCTCAAAATCAGGCGGTTCGATAAACGGTTTCAACCTGTCTATACTTACTGATATCGGTGTGGCACCTTGCATAATAATGAAGTATTTGGGTTGTCTGAGCAAAATCGGATAAGGTCAGCGATACTTCGGTTGTATGGGTGCAACAGCAGCGTTGTTGCGAACGATTACTCTCTTGCAGCTGTGGAGCTGTGGGTGCACAAAGTCTGGACGAGGCGTGTGTCTCGGCTGCTGTTCAGACATGTTACCTAAATAAAGTTGAAGGAGGGTAGCTTCGTCTTGTTGGTCATTTTGTGCGGGTTGTAGACGTGGGAGCTGACTGGACAGGCGTTGATCTATGCCATAAAAGAGTTGTAACGCAGATGTTTTAATGGATTCACGAATACGGGAACGCATGGCAAGCTGAAATAAAGGTAGTGCATCGACGTAGTTGCTAAAGCAGCTTTGAGTTCCCTATGATTTCTCTCTACCGTACCGTTAGCTTGGGGATGGTAGGCAGTTATTTGGCTTAAGGTGCATCTCGTGTACCGCAAGGTGGTTTCAAAATGATCCGATGAGAAGCAAGTGCCTCTGTCAGTGATGACCTCTTCGGGAAAACCATAATTGGATATCCATGCAGAGATAAAACCGTTAGTTACTTCGTCTGCAGAAATGGTGCAAAGAGTTTATGTTGTAGGACACCGTGTAAATCTATCAATCATATTTAGAACGTAGCTGAAACCTTGAACCCTTGTCAGATGAACTATGTCGATGTGGACGATGGCTAGGCGAGATGTAGTTCGGAAATGTTGTAACTTAGAACGATTGTGCCGTGTGATCTTGTTTTTCTGGCAAATGGCACACTCGGAGATCCATCGTTTAGCATTCTGCCTAAGCCTGTGACCCCAGAAACGGTCTGTGAGAAGTCGGACAGTGGCTTTGCTTCCTGGGTGAGAAATTGAGTGAATTGAGTCGAAAACATTTCTCTGAAGGCTGGTCGGTAGAACTGGCTTGTTGGGCTGCGTACCCGCAAAGTTAACAATTGTTAAGCTTTCCCAGAAACGGCATATGAACTTGGTTGGATGATGGAATACTGATCTTTGGATATGAATGTCTTGTAGAAATGGTCGGTAAATATCTGAATGCATTAGCATTGTGGCATTTGCTATCGAATTGATGGCAAATTGAAGTAATTCTACGTCTTTGGATGACCAAGTAATGATGGAATTCATGCTAAGTCCTTTTCGATTCCACAGGTACCTGCACATTGGATAAATTTGTCTTGAAAAGCCTGGAAGTAACTTGCGATAGTAGTTTAGTATTCCCAAAATTTTCTGCAACTCGCTAAAAGTTTTGGGTGACTTGATATTTCTAATTGAATTCGCCATGTGGCGTGATACGATGCCCTAAGAAGTCCACAGATATAGTGGCAATCTGCGTCTTGTCACAGTTGATCTTGTGTCCGTGGTCGGATAAGCGTAAGAGGACATTTTGTAGATGCTTGGCATTAGATTCTAAGTCTTGACTGAATACCATTATGCCATCGAGATATGACATACAATAAGCGGCGTCGTCGCGTAGTATGTTTTCCATCATTCTTTGAAATCTGCTTGTAGCACACTTAAGTCCAAAAGGCATGTAAAGATATTCGAAAACCCCAAATGTAGTGATCAAGCAGTCTTTTCAATATCTTCTGGTGCTACTGGGATGTGATGGTAGGCTTGTCTGAGGTCAATCACTGAGAAGAAGTCGCTGTCGTTGAGTTTTCCACGTAAGGTGTTAATATTTGGAATAGGATATGCATCAGATTTTGTCACTGAATTTAGCTTACGGTAATCTCCGCAGGCTCTGTACGATCCATTTGATTTGGAAACCAGGTGCAGTGGTGACGCCCATGAACTTTTCGATGGTCTGATGATTCCCTTTTACAAAAGCCTTGAAAATTCCTCTTGAGCAGCTTTCAGTTTAGCAGGGGCCAGTGGTCGCTTCTTGAGTACAATAGGTTGTACTTCTGTGACGATATGGT
>JAQBSW010006857.1:0-45316 GCA_029291075.1 Eudiplozoon nipponicum | reverse complement strand
GTTTCATCTCCAGAAAGGGTAACCGGAATTCGTGTGAATAACCAATGTGATCTAAGTCTGACTCCAGTCCAATCTAGGTAATTCGTTTCGATTTTCTTACGCTGTCTCCGGGCTTCGCGTGAATCACATAGATGACAAGAAAAAGCTCGAAGCCGGACAGGTCGCGGTCGCATAGAAAATATGGTTCTCCCCAGCGACAGATAAGTCTACCTTTACTAGGCAGACGATATTGTATTACTATTTTCATAATCGAGATTCAACCCAGACTACCTTGAATAGGTCAACAGTTCTCATTTCGCTCTTCGGTATGAAATTTGCACCCACCACATCTAAATTATTTTCTACAGGTTCTCCTATTACACATTTCAGGTGAGGATTTAGACGTCGTTGATATGCCCACACATCTTGGTATCTGCATCAATAACTCAGGCAATATGAATGTCTAGATCAACATGGGAATCGAGTAAGCTAGAGTTGTATTATCAAACCTTCGCGACTTACGGAGTGAAACGAATATCAAACTCTGCTTTTAAGGTCGTGTCTTCAACGCATTTGTGTGTACTTTTTTCCTATACACTAGTGAAGCATGACATTGCAGAATCAGCTAAAGGTAACTGAAGTCAAAGTAGGTGGTCAAGGACACGTTAGGCTATCAGAATGGGATACACGTGCGTATCATATTTGTCGCTAGGATATCCAGCGCGATATGGCATCGAATTGAGCTCCGTCGCGATCTTGTTGCTCATTTCTAACTGAGACTTGTTAGCCTTCTTTTTTAGTAGTGAAGGTCTGACTGCGAGGCTAGGTCATTCTTTATGAATCGACAAAGTGATAACCACAGGGAAGCCGTACTTTCCATGCCGCCTTGCCTTAAAACTCACTCGACCATGGTGATGTGTGTAGCCGTCTAGGTTGCCTCATGCCCCTATGCTACTTAATTATGTAGCTCCATCTGGACGTGATCCTCCTCTTCATAATTCATTCTCTACTAAAAGGTATTTGCTTGTTTTAACTGTATACTTCAGGTTTATTTAATAGGTAAATTTTGCATTTGTTCTATGGCTACCGGTGATATGATTATGAGTCATTTTATATGCATTTATTAGCTCCTTAACCTCTCCCTCCTCGTTATCGTTCTCATCCTTCACATCCTCTTTCTCGTACTTATCGTCGTCGTCCTTCCACTTATCTCTATCGTCCACCGCTCTTCCCTCCCCTTTCTAATCCACATCATCAAAATCTAAATTCTGCACCTCAACATTATCATAATAAATTTAAACCTCCTCATTATCATCTTCTACCACCACATCCTCTTCCTCTTCCTCATGATCATCCTTCTTATTCATCTCCTCATCGCCTCATCAACTTTATCTTACATCTCCTAATCATTACTCAATTCCTCCCTCATCCACTTAATCGTACTCATCGTGCATCTCCAAGTCATCCTCCATCTATCCTTATTGCCTCCTGCTAATCCTCATGAATATCATCCTTATTCCACTTCTCGTTGTCCTCTTCATCCTCTTCATCATCATCACCACCTCACCATTTCTCCTCATCGTCATCCTACACCTTCTCATCAGCCTCATCTTACATCTCCTCTCCTTAGGTTGTGGCCTACGGGCCTCCACAAAATATGACAATCGCGCCAGGATACAATATATTTTAAGGTCTAGAAAAGATGGCGATTGTGACAGTTGAAACAATATCGATAGAAATTTAAGTCCTACTACGTAGATACCAGATAACCAGACTGGTTTGTTTGATGACGCAATAATATTTGTCAAAGTAAGCAGGAGTACCGATCCAATTGAAATGATTGTCTTGGCTTAGTGTACATTGCCAGAGAAATTTAAGAGGAATTTGGCCGGATTCAGATTATACATCGTTGGCAAGAAACCATATAACTCCTTTGAGCTTTTAGTGACAGAGCTTGAAAGAAGATATCAACTCGAAAGGATAGAAGAAACGACTGACTCATTATGTCAGAAAAGGATACGAAACCAACTTCCATATGAATTTTTGTGATACATTATATTCAAAAGCTTTTGGGCTTTATAACCCTCAAGAAGTTATTAATAGTATATTCGTAGCAGAATTGCTAGTAAGATTAAGAGACACGTGGGAGGCATACGATAAATCAGAAATAGAGGTCAAAATATTAAATAAGGTGTACCGACAAAAGGAATCAGTGGGATGTGCCGTAACAACAGATTCTTGACTAAAAGCAGGAACTCCGAAGAATATCAAAAAGGTTCTTGGTCATAGAGAATAAACGAAGTAGCGTACGACTAGATAAGTGTTTGACGAAACACAACGCCCAAAATTCAGGTAGTGTTAAGTGATATTCTCATGGTCAACGGGCGAGTATCAAGCACCGGGGAGGTTAATCGCGTGATGGTATTTAAGGACCGCGCGAGTGGTGCATTTCGCATTGTACGTATGCTGAGCTTGGAAGATATCAAGGCGAGGAATGCATCCTTCTGCAGTTGAGTTGGCCCCGATAGAAAGGTAGCTCTAGTCCAGAACAAAGCATAGCTATCTGCAAACCTAGTAGAAGCCATAATGGAGGGTTGCGCATGAAAGAATCCAAGTAGTGCCTATCAGAAGTATAATGAGATCATTGAAGTCAGGCTTAAGAGCTTCAGTGGAAGTTATGCGCACTGATCCTATTGGCACGATAGTTAGATTTCGTTTGGAAAGAGATACGGGGAGGTTGCTGGCTACAACACCAACAAGTTCGTCATTACGGATGAACTAAGTGTTTTTAAGTCCTTAACAGGCATAAGTGCCGAGGTGAGCATAGTTCGATTCGATATGGTGGTAATAGATTGACCCACATTCAATAATAAACAATGGGCCACCAACGGGTTCAATAATGGTAAAGGGTATCAATGAATTGTCGATGACATTTGGGCAGAAATTATCGTTAACTTGGAATTTTCTGGTCGCTGACATAAAATAAAACATCATTTTGATGAATATTTTATCCATTTCAACTTTGTGGAAAATCCAAAGACTCGGACAACCGAACAAAGCATGGGGCAGTGACGTATGTAATGAGACTAGGACCTCAGTGGTTAGGTCAGTTCGCCCAACAAGAACCGTCGTCTTCGATGATTTATCAGAAATAGTTGAGAAACTACCAGGCAGTATTTCACAGGTTCAATGTCAAGCACAGTGGGCTGAAGACAGGAAAAGAATACCAAATCGAGTTGCATGCACCATTACTCTGTTCGCCTAAGACTCAACTGTTAGCGCAACACCGGCAACAGATCGCTTTCGAAGAATTTAGCGATTACCGAAGGAAGGAATTTATAGACGTTCAAATTCCAGCTTTGCATCTGCATTAGTGTTAGTTCCTAAACCTGAATCACGACAATGGAGGGTTTGTGAAAATTATCAGCTATTGAAATTTTTAACTAATGGTGATTCGTATCCTCTAACGAAACAGAGTACTTTGCTCATGGATATAATGAAGTATGAGGCTTACACCACGTTAGATCCGCAGAAAGTGTACTATCAAGTACCAATGGAGATATAGTCTACACCACTCACCACAGTGCGATTTCCTGGAGGTGGATTGCACGAGTTCTTATGCATGAAATTTGTACTGAAGAATACAAGTCAGAAATTCCAGCATCTGGTGGAGGAAGTTTCTTAAGATTTTCCATTTTCTCGGGTGTACATAGACGACATCATCTTCTGTAGTCAATCTCGAGAATAACACGAGGAGTACTTAAAAACCGTTCTCAAAACTGGAACAATATTTTTATGATGGGATACAGTGAAAAGCACAAGTAAGTTATATTGCCGATGTTTTCTTCCCTTAAAGCTAACTTGTTCATAATGGTGTTGTGTAGAGATTTAATTTTCTTATTTCTGTGTGTTATCTAGCTAAATATACCCATAGAAACTAGGTTCACTCCTTCATAAATCTCTACAATAATTCGTGTGCCTAAATTATTACTTTATGTTATTAACTCAAACTTATCCTGTTCTCTATTATTCTGCTGTAAAACTTTGGTTACAAATGAGTTTTGCATGGCTGTGCATGATGATAATAATAATAGAACACTATAGTTTGGTGGTCAAATCCGTGAAAAGCAAGACTAATTGCTAAATTATAAAATTTCTTGGACATATCATTTCCCAGGAGAGAGTTAAACGATTGGGGGATAAGTTCCATGCGAGCAAGGAGGTGCCGAAACCAAGAATTCTACAACAACTGCGTAGATCTCTGGGGATGATCAGTCATTAACGTCGTTTCTTACCGGTAATTTAGCTGGAACTTTAGGATCAGTAATTCGACATGTGGTGAATGAAATGAATACGATCAAGAAGTCCTGACCTACCAATCTTAACCAAGTAGACAAATAGAAACTTCAGAGGGCGAAAGACCTGCTGATTGAAATAACCACATTAGCACTTGTGGATTGGACAAAATGGTTTAACTAGTCACAAATGCTTACGATGTAGCCATAAGGGCAGTGCTAGTTCAGTGAGAAAATGGTTTTAGTTGGACAAATATCCTTTGATTTTTTTCGGGGTGCCAGCTTCATATTTTGCAATGTTGCGTTTTGCGTACGCGGGTTGTAGCTTTGCACCAACAGTTTCACAAAGATCTGATTGATCACAATTTCCATGTCTGTATCTGTTTTGTCTTTGATTAAGCTGGGTATGTATTCGTTTCCTTCTTCCGAAGGCTTCAACATCGTTCTTACTAACCATTGGAAATGTGGTTCTACACAATCTTTGTTTACTGGCAACGTTCCGGTGCATTTTATCCAGCTCCATCATCAGGCCGCTATACACAGCACAATACTCACAATAACAGATTTTAGCAAATGCCTATAACTTTAACTCACCTATTGTGAATATTGTGCTGTGTATAGTGGATTGATGATGGTGCTGGATAAAACGCACCGAAACGTTGCTAATAAACAACGATTGGATTGAACCGAATTTCCAATGGTTAATATGAACGATGTCGAAGCCTTCGGAAGAAATGAACGAATTCACACCCAGCCCGATCGAAGACAAAACCGATACAGACATGGAAATTGTGATCAATCGGGTCTTTGTGAAACTGTTGGTGCAAAGATACAACCTGCGTACGCAAAACGCGGGATTGCAAAAAGAAAATGGTATTGTCAAACTGATAATATTTTATACTAGGAAACTCAAGGATCGTGAAAAGCGATATTACATGCTTTTGAAGTATTTACTTGCAGTCTATGCTGCAGTGCTGCATTTAGAGCATTATTTGAACGGACATAATTTCACTGTATTGACTCAACTTAAGCCGTTGATAAGTATTCTAGGTAGGACTACTAGGCTTAATTCTTCACGACGAATGAATTAAAAATTAATCCGACTAGTAGAATTTGACTTCACCATCTCTCATATTTCAGGAATGGAGAATGTGGTGGTGGACTCTCTCAGCAGACCACACGGATCAGATATAAATCTGATCCGGTCGGAGAAACTCGCCAGCTCTATCGTACTTTCGAATTATTTTAACTAACAATTGGGAAGAGCACAGATTGTTGATCTTTTAGTAGTTTGTGTTGGCTAGGAAGTCAGCGTACACACACAAAAATAGTTGGAGATTAGTTGTTACTGTGTGCAGTCTCCAGGAGCCAACCTAGGCCTACATAACATTGGAATTAAGGTCCAATGTAATTCAATAACTGTTTGAATTGGGCCACCTTCGATTAAGGTAACTATCAAGTTTATTATCTGTCCCGTGCTGTACACAACAAGGTGTTTGCATACACTGTCTTCAATTTTACTCCGGATAGCTCAGGTACCTGTTTCGGTAGCATTTTCAGCGGATAGCACATCCCACAAACAATTTGACTCAATGATTGGAAAATTGTTTGTTTGATGTGGTTTCCGTTAAAAAGCTTCTGAACCCAGTAGCCGAAATATCCAGAAAAAAGTTAAGAAAGTTGATGCAAAAATCTTGTTGAGTACAGCTGGTGCCAGGTTAATAATCTACTCCTGGTCGCACAACGTGTTTCCTTTAAACTATAAAGTTAGTTATTGATATATATGTATGGCCAAAAATGTCGAAATTCACGTCTTCGGTAAGTACACGTGTGATTTGTCAAATTTGAAATATTTGGCGACAAACTATGACGGAAGTGAAAAAATTAGCATACCAGTGGGTCGTTTAATGCATGTAAACAACGATATTGCAAAAACGCCCGAAATCTCTGGCCAGAGATATCTTCTCACAATAGTTAATCGATTCAGTCGTCAGGTACAGAGCACAGTTGGGAACATCTACAAAAGAGCTTGTTTATTGAGAGCCATTGATATTACCTGGAGATCGTCTTATAAACCCTCCTATTTGTTTCGATTGGACCTCTAGCGCAGTAGATTGGTTTGAAGGAGCTCTGAAATATAAAATTAGTCGATTAGTTCTATCCAGGACAAGAAGTTTAAGGTCAAAATGCTATTTAACATCAGATTTAAAACTGGCGTTACATGGATACATAACCAACGTAAACAGACGAATTTGTCTGACTCAGTTTTATAACGAACCATTCAAAGTCAACCACATGACTAATTAAAATTTATTCATAGTAAATGGCATAGAAGTGTGTGTAGCACTGGATCGCTTCATTCCCAAATTTACTTGGATGGAGCTGGAGACTGAGGATCAATACCCATCAGAGAACCAAGATTCTGAGGCGAGATCTGACTCGAAGATGTGGGAAAAAGAGGAAGATTCAATCAAACATGAAAAGAAAATATAACCTAATGAAGTACAATCACGATATTGAGAAACTCGTTCTGGAAGAGTCGTCAAGAAACCGAAGAATAATGCCTAAGTTTATGCATGAGCATACATCATAAACATGAGGGTGTAAAAGAAGGCAGATAGATCACCATATAAAAATTAATCAATTTTTATTTTTGGACATTTGATGTTACTAATTTTTTCCTAAACAAAGTTACATCTTTAAAAAATATTGTTATTTTTTAAATTATCTATTTAAAATATTGAAGTTATATATATATATATATATATATATATATATATATATATATATAGGCTTTGTCAGATATGCTCTTCTTTTGTTCTAGTATAGCAACATCTATTTTACTGTATCGGAATAATTATTTGCAAAATTGTGATAATAAAATATTCAATTGTCCACAAATAATTATTTCTACCGATATCTCGGGAAAGATTTCAAATACGTCACAGGTAAATTGATTTGGTTCTGTTTCTAATGTTTTAATTTTCGTAAAGCCTCCAATTTCAACGACTTAACTTTGATTCTAAATGTCAAATCTGGACTCTCCAGTACCATTTTTATGTATTTTTTTATTTTACAACAGCGAAATATTAATAACTTTGCTATAATTGCTCTAATTCTTTTCATGTTGTTTCAGCAAACGGACGGAAATTCAAGAAGCCTGTTGGACAATCTGACGGTATACATCGGACGCTGGTTCTTCCTCGTCTTCAAACAGTCGTAACCTCGCTCAGATGAAGTTAGTGAACCCTACACGCGACACTGATATTTTGACTCTCCACAAGCTTAAATCTAGTCGCTTTTATCCTAGTGAATACTACTCTACAGAAACTCGAAAACTACGACAAAGAACTCCATCGGTCGAATTATGCAGCTGGTCCTTCTTAGCCTTCTAACTCAGTCTCAAATTCGTTCGTCCTACACCAGAAAATCCAGCACTAATAATCGGACTCTTTACGATCCTTACTCTAGTCGATCCAACCTAGTCAAATGGAATCTCTTTCTCATCAGATCGAACTATCACAAAGTTGCTGAAAGCGCTTGTCTTTCACAGCTCTTTTCATCCTCGTCGTTAAATACTCTGCTAGTCACAATTTCATTCAACACAACATTACTTACTTTTAAATTGTACCTTATCATTTCAATTGATGGGCCTGTTAGCCTTTGTTGCCAAATAAATTTATTATTATTATTATTATTACATCGCAGCAATCAGCGAGACGGTTAGCATCTGTACTCTATTTTAATAGATAGATTGTAATAAAACTTATTTTTATATAATAGATAACAGAATTATGTATGAAAGACTTAGGAACGTTATCCTAAGGCAATGTGTTGAAAGGAATGAGGAATTTGTTATTCTAAATTTGGAAATAAATCTTGTAATATTGGAATTACGAATCTGGCATCACAGGAGCACTCTTATGATACAGCCTCTCTAAACAGGCGATTTTTAACATCTAAATGAAACACTTTAATAGATTTGCATACAGCAAAAAGTACCTTTTGTAAAATTCTATCTAGAAAAAATGAATATTTCTACTCACAGGTACATCGAATCGTTCTGTGGAGTTGTCCAGCAAATAAACGTCCACCTCCAGATGTTTCCCGGGTATTTTTTTCGGTGAAATGTCAACGCCTGCCTCATTGGTCATAATGAACTGTTATTTTATCAATAAGAATATCAAAATGGTAACATAATTTCCAATAACTTGTAAATCTACGTTAACTTGATAAATATTTACAAAACGCCCACATATAAATTGATCATTTATTAACAAAAATGTACTCTTTCCAAGGTCTACCAGTGAACAATCGATAAATACTAAAAATAAATAAATAGCTTATAGAAACAATATTTAAAGTTTATAGCGCAACGCTTTTCCATTTAGCCAGACACAGATTGAAAGCGGCCTTGAAAAGAACCAGATTTCATTCGCTGTGTGCTCTATTAACAAACGAGAGCCCGAATGCAGCTAAGCGGCTTTCAAATTTTGCGTGTCTTTAGAAGTCTTGTGCTAACCGATAGATAAACAAGTCAGAGATAAACGGGTTTATATTTTCTTCCAATCTATCGGGTTCATACCTGCTCAAATTTATTCACCGATTTTTCGTCAAAAATAAATTTAAAATTTAATACGATTGATCAATGAGAAAGCGCGCTTACCTTTGACTAATAACGTGCTATTTTGAATATTGATTAGTGCGATGCAATAACAATACAAGACATTCTGCCCTCCTTGCTACCTGTGATCGTTGTCACCTCCTCTGCTGCGCTGACTATCTACTTGCGTTTAGTAAGCTGTCACTAATTTGGCCAAACTTCAGTCACGACAATCTTCTTGTTTCTGCACCTTGAGTCACACATAATAAATAATCTGTTATTCGGTTTTCTATGTTTGCCAGCCATCTCGGTTTTGCTTATGTCCTTCAACAATAATTATCATGAAATTCAGGCAGCAACTAACACACACTCCTTTACAATTCTACATGTTAAAGTGCGTCTGAAATAGGATCACCATCCATTGAACAGGGCACAATGAGCCCGTATCTAGACAAGCTTCTGTGCATCCAGACTCTACTATTATTCACAAACTGTCAAGGAATTTGCATGTGAATATTTCTTAGGCCCTATTAAGAGCCAGCTTTAGTAATTGCTCGCATCGGATCATTCTTTTATTTTAGGAACGGTGGACGTTATTCTAGCCGGGTCGATGCATAGATTGATAATATATTAACACAACTGTATTCTTTTCATTTTATGCTGCTGAATAATCAGTAAATTTGAAATAGAAAGAAAAAAGATAAATAATTGTCACTCACAATATATAGCCCAACTCTTATACATTTTGCAAGGCTCACTTAGAAAGCGGCTCTGGAAAGGACTAGTATTACATTCATAGTGTTGAGTTTCCTGCTCTATTAACAAACGAGAGCCCTATAGATGCCAAGCTTATATCAGTATTTGTGTGTCTGTAGGTGTCTGGTATTTAGAAATTTGTATATGAGGACGGTTTAATTGGCTAATCTTTTCTTTAAGCCTATCATGTTCACACCTGCGTCTCTTTTAATCATGCCACTTATATCCTAAAATGTAAGATTAGCATACATATCAATCGCAATTATATTTAATAAATAATAAAAAACGGAGTAGCTCTAATGAATGTGGTGGACAGAAGACAGCTACACACTATAGCTACAATACCCAACAAACGAATTATAAGAAAACCAAAAAAGTTAAACCAGTAACTATCGGAAACTGTAAAGATGAGTTTTGTTGTACATATTCTTTATTTTATACTAATTGTAGAAGTGTTAAGAATAAAACTTTTTGCTGTGTGATTTTATAATAAGTAACAATTTTGACTTTAAAATTTTAACTGAAACCTGGCTGAACAAATACATTGAAAACTATGAATTTGACATTCCTCATTATTCTCTATTTAGGAGACACAGATCCTTGGATAAAAGAGTTGGAGGAGTAATTATTTATAGTTAATCGATATTAAATGCGATAGTGTTACATACTAGTGAATATAATACTGTCATTGACTTTTTAACGATACAAATTGATAACCTGATCTTAACTGCGGTTTACAGACCGCCGTATGCTAATACATATGATGATCAAATGTTTACCAATTCTTTTCAATCTATTTTGGACTGCCAGGGTAATATTGTTGTGGTAGGAGATTTTAATAGGCTGCATGACTGTGAAATAATCAATCTTTTTTCTAATCATGATCTTAAGCAGATTATAAAGGAACCAACTAGAGGTTCGGAATGCTTAGATCATGTATATTTAGCAGTTGAAGCGTTGAACTCACACAGTTATGATGTAGTAAATTACTTCACAGTATTGGATCATAAAAAAATCATTTTACAATGAAACCTTTCGTGTAGCAAAGCACAGAAACCTAATTTTGAAAGTGCGCACGTGGAATGTTCCAGAATCAACTGGAATCATTTTAGAGAATTAAGCTTATCTATTGATTATGCATGTTTTTTTATCATGAACAATGGCGAATTTGTTTCTTCTGTTTCATTGTTATTATCTGATATGTTTATGGCATCTACATTTACGGATGTTATACCCAAGAGATTCAATAGGAAGTTATGTAAGCTAAGAATCAAACGAGATAATATAATGAAATGTAGTCTTATCAATAGTATTAAAAAAATGAGGTTAGAATTGATTGATAAAGAAATTAATTAATCACTGCTGACAATCCGTCAAAGATCAGAGAGAATTATTTTGGCCAAACTGAAGAGCAATCCTAGACTAGGATACAAACTACTCCCAGACTACAGTAAATATAAGGAAAAATTAAAGCTTATATTACCTGTGGGAAAATTGTTATGTAATCCACAGAACGAAAGCAATTTCATTGATCTACCTGATCCTTCGGGAAACCAAGATCTAGGACTTGTTATTGACAGTGATGCATTGATAGAATTAATGGTAAAAATAAAATCAAAAAAACAAAAAGATCACCTTTGAATATCGATTGATAACCTACTTCAATTACCTTTAAATTTTATGAATGCGCTCTGCAATTTTATAAATAGAATTTTGAAGGATGGGAAATTACCAATCGATATATTAACAATAGTAGCTAAACCATTGCCAAAAGTAAGTAAGCCAAAGTGCACCAGTGATTATAGATTAATCTCTATTATCCCTTTGTTTTTGAAGATAATAGAACGATTGATACTAGATCATTTAGAAAGTATGTTGCCGGCTGATTTTGATATGTGCCAACACGGCTTTACAAAAGACAGGTCGACAACTACTAATATTAATTACCTAATCTGCGTTTTGACCGAAATATATTGATAAAAGAAAATTACTGGAACAATGAAAGCTGCATTAGTCAAAACGCAGATCAGGTAATTACAATTATTCCAGGTGCGCATCAATGCAACTCCTTCAACTACTAATATTCTCTCTATGTGGAAACATGTAATTACATTAGATGAGAAAAAGTTAGATGCATTAATTGTATTTATAGATATCTCAAAAGCTTTTGACTCTATATCTTTTGATGCTATTTTGAATGCGATTAATTTATTGAATATTGATCCGAATATTTTTAGATTACTTAGATACTATTTATATAATCGAAGAATGAGTATTCAAGTAAATGATTTGATTTCTAATTCGAAAAGGGTAACAAGTGGAGTTCCACAGCGATAAAGTTTGGGGCCAATTTTATTTAAAATTGTATTTGCACATTTGGAAACTAAAATCCCTAACGGTCGAGTTTGCAAATTCGCTGATGATTTAAAAATAATCTTTCCAATTGATCCAAAAAATGTCGAATTCTACAAAAATAATTTGACACTAGATTTGTATGATTTAAGTAGATACTTGTTAACACTAGGGCTGAGAATAAACAGTAAAAAGACGAGAGCTTAAAAAATAGGTAACAGAACTGATTTCAATTATGTTTATTTTCATGATGCTGAGATTAATGATGATTTTGAGATTAAACTTATGCAAGAAATTAAGGATTTAGGTATAACTATTCATTGTAAGGCTTCTGCTGAGAGACATATTGAAAGGATAGTAGGCAGTGCCAAGAACAGATGGGCACTAATAAATTGAAATATTTTATCGAGTGAAATAAAATATAAAATGTTTATAATATGGATTAGACCGATATTAGAATATGCTGCCGCTACTTGGAATCCTTTAACAAAGGGTTTGTCTAATAAGATAGAAGCTGTACAAAGAAACTGTTGCGAAACAAATAAGTCCTATCTCCTGCACTATATATGCCACTAGATTACAGTTTGTATCACTGCATCCTTTATGGTTTCGGCGGATGTGCTATTGCATATAAGTTTTCCATTTGAACCAGTGGACTGGTGCCTATATGAATCCAATAAGAAAGAGTCATGAAATTGCAATATCTCCACCATTGGTGGGGAATGTTGCGAGCAAGCTATTCTCTTTTTCAAAAATTTTCAAAATGTACAATCAATTGCCAAAGGGGCTTAGAGAAACGCCTCCATCTAAAATGTCTCTTAAATTTTTATCTACCGAACTAGAAAAGTGTTCAATCCTGCTGATATTTTTAATTTTGATTATGATAATACTTTCTCGTGGTTAAATAAAAGACAGGATTAATTGTTTTTGAGCAGCATAACTTCTCGAGAATCTATCTTCAAATTTTGTACTATTAAAACTGAAACGTTATGCATTACATATCATGTTAATCAAAAATACATACAATCAATTATTAGTCATGGTTCCCTTTTTTGCATAATGTTACACTTAAATAATACATTAAATTTTTCTATTTTTGATGATGAATCTATCACTATTTATAACCGAACTTCCTGATGCTGATAAATTGTACAGTACAACTATTTGCGCATATTAATGTGATGTGATATGTTTTTATATTGTACATTTTCTATTTTTAATATTTGCTGGATCAGGTAAGGTTTGAATCCAAAAAAGATTTTCTATTCTATTCTATTCAAGTCAACCCACCAATGGTGGGAATGTTGCGAGCAAGCTACTCTCTTTTTCAAAAATTTACAATCAATTGCCAAAGGGGCTTAGAGAAACGACTCCAAACTAAAATGTCTTTTAAATTTTTATCTACCGAACTAGAAAAAGTGTTCAATCCTGCTGATATTTTAAATTTTGATTATGATAATACTTTCTCATGGTTAAATAAAAGACAGGATTAATTGTGTTTCAGCAACATAAGTACTCGAGATTCTATCTTCAAATTTTGTATTATTATAACTGAAATGTTATGCCTTATATCATCTTGTTAATCAACAATGCATACAATCAATTATTAGTCATGGTTACCTTTTTTCTTACAAACTGTTATACTCGAATTATACCTTAAATTTTTCTAATTTTGATGAAGAATCTATCCCTCTTTACAGCTGAACTTTTTGATGCTGATAAATTGTACAGTACAACTAATTGCTCATATACATGTGATGTGATATCTTTTTATATTGTACATTTTCTTATTTTATTATTTAATGGAACATGTGTGGTTTGAATCCAATTAAAGATATTCCATTCTATTCTATTCTATTGAATGCAATTATTCATCCTTCATAATTCTGTTTGTAGAGACGCAGAGCGCATTCATAAAAGTTAAAGGTAATTGAAGTAGGTTATCAATCGATATACCAAGGTCAACTTTTGTATTTTAGATGTTACTTTTAACATTAATTTTACTTATGCATCAGTAACGATAACAAGTTATAATTTCTGGTTATCCTAAAGCTCAGTTAGTTCACTAATAGGAATTTCTTTCTGCAGATTTAATATAAAATTACCAAAAAATTCCTCCAATTCACAATCCTTTTATCCACCGTTAATATGAGCTTTAATTTCTCGTCATATTCACTGTTATCGTTTAAAAATTTGTATCCTAGTCTTGGATATCTATTTAGTTTAACCAGTATAATACTTTCTGCTTTTTGACGGATTGCCAGTATTGATGAATTAATTTTGTTATAAATGAAATTTAACTTCATTTTTAATATTATTAATAATACTACATTTCAGTAAATTGTCTCGTTTAATTCTTAATTTACATAATGTTATATTTATTTATTTAAAATAATTGGGGATTCCTCCCCCTCCTTTATTCAACGATATGTATTTTATTAATAAAGAATGTCAAGGAATTCCAAATTCATGAAATTTAATGTCCTTATTGAGTCACGTTTCAGTTAATAATTTTAAATTAAAAAATAAATTCCAGTTATAATGTAATAGAGCAAATAATCTTTGTTCTTAATATGTGGTGGTTAATTTAATTTTTGGACATCAATTAACTCCTCATATAAAAATAAATCAATTTTATTTTTGGACATTTGATGTTATCGCTGGTTTCGTAAAACAATATTGTAATTTTTGAAAAATATTGTAATTTTTTTGGAAATTCTTTTGTTCATATTGTCGAAGTTTTTTACTTGTCTTATCGAAGGAAAATGTTTTAGTTTTGATCTGAGTTGCTGAATTGCACAAGCGGGACACTGCGTGGTTCCATTCTACGACTCTTTGCTAATAAATCATTGTTATCTTCTCGTCGATTGTTCTTTTTAATTATTAGCGAAAAGAACCACAAATTTGCTTCGGGTATTTAACGTGAATATTTGTTTTAAGGTCTCAATCATCTGATCCTATAATCTGTGGATATCAGCGTATCCTGGTAAGCTTATTTAAATTAATATATAATTTGCAAGTAATTTAATAATATTATGGCTGGTTTATTAAATATTGAGGATACAGAGCAGTTGTCTAATGGACTTAAGAATTGTAGCTTAAAAGATAGTTCAGAGGAACTTAAGTGTTCCAAGATAGATGATCATTCCGCATATATGATTTTCCGTGCCTGGCTTCCAAGAGACCTCTTTATGGTAGTGACCAAAGGGCCTCTACAAATACTTCTAAATTTAGAATAAAATTATGTCTTCATAAAGAATGACTTATCGATATTGTTTAAGGTATCTTAAGTTTTGAAACGACTCAAATTAACTCGCCAACATATTGCCAAAATTAAATTAAAAATTAAATAGACTGAACTAATGAGAACGCGCAAAAACACCGTCGACCAATTACGTGCGACTTTACATCTATATAAGCTAGATGCAATTACCACTCATCACTTTCAGAACTGCTTGCTACGTGTGATTGCTGTTGATCTGATTGCTGCACTAACTATTTACTTCGATTGTTCAGCTTGCGTCTACTACGCTGTGTCATTAATTATGATAGTCTTCAATCACGCCAATCTTCGTGTTACTGCGCATCCAGTCATACGTAATTAATCATCAATTAATCGGGTTTCTATGTGTGCCAGCCATCTCGGAATTGCCTCAGATCTTTAACAATATTATTCTAGTCCTTTGAACAGTAACTAATACATGCTGTTTAATAAATTATACTTATTCAAGTGCATCTACTCAAAGAACCACCTAGAAAGATTTCTGGACATCAAAACTCTGCTAACACAAACGGACACACACACACACACATATAATCTCTCACGATATTAGTCGATGAATGTTTTCTTGCCTTGTTAAGGGTCACACATATTATCTGCATACTTCGTATCCTTACTGGTCTTCTAAGTAACGACGCACAGAACTTCCTTTAGCCGGGGCGTTACATTGGCGACCGTGCCGAGAAGTGTTACTGTTGTGGAGGAAGATAGATACTCCGCCAAAATTAAAGTAACATTAACTGATAAATTTAAACCACCATGGCTGATTGTAACGAATTTTATTTAAAAAGAATTTTTTCTTTTATTTTTCAGAACATTCTTTGCTTAAATACTTGACTTTGAATTGTGCGCCATTTTCAGTTTTCGAGCGTCACAGTCCTCGACTGGTTGTATCTTCATTTGATCTGCTGCAATTATCACATTTTCTTCATTAAAAACTGATCAATTTATACAATAAATATCTGCTTATACTGTCTTGTATTTTTATTGAAACACGCATAGATGGAACGTTCTGGTACAGGTAATTTAATAATTCTGTTGTTCACGTATATCTCCTTCCAGATTATTTGTTTGGGTGTTTTGTACGAGACAGGTATCACATCCCGATTTGCCTAACATTAAGTGTCGATATAATAGTTAAAATTCACAGAAATGGATGCTGATCTTAAATTTGAGGACACTAGCAAGTTAGTGCAAGATATTGCAGGTTTGAATTTAGCAGATGCGAATGAAAATATAAGCTTATCAGATTCTACTGTAAATTTTAGGACTACAAGACATCTGGCATCTATGGGGTTCTCAGACACGAATAGGTTAGGAACTTCTACACTGTTACAACATTTTGATAATACGAATCATTAAACGAACTTTTGAATTAAAATCGTTTTTTACTGAAGTTCTTGGTTTTTATTACGAAACCGTCGAAACGATATCTAATACGCAGATTTTTATTACCGAATCATCCTTTCTTAAACATTTGCAAAAGTTTTGAATATTTCTGAGTCAAGGAATTCTGTGGCTCAATCGAGCTGATATTGTCTCTCTCACGTTCTTTTGTACAATCTTCTGAGAATCTACCAACGGCAGTTGGTAGCAGATTTTGATAAGCGCCATATTTTTAGCAATTAAAATTTACAGGGCACGTATGTTTTAAAGTATTTTTTGGTATATATTTAAGGTCTCCTATGCGTTTTTATTTTGCTTATTTTTTCTTTTCCATAAAAATTTATGCATTAAATGTCCCGTAAAATTATAAGAATGACCGGTATAATTTTAGATTTTGATCTTCCTGTATGGGATGTGTGGCAATAGCCACCTTTAAGACAAAGAAAGAACCAAGAGTCTTATCTAGGGAGGGCATTATTTCAACAGAAATTCCTCGCAGTAGTGCCCGTATAAGGATGAAGCAGTCGGCCGAATGATAAGAGCCGAAGTGAACATAAATTAATTAATATTTGTAAATTTGTTTTATTAAATCGATGCTCGTTATGCGAGCAAAATACTATATATATAATTGAGTAAAAATAAAGCATTTGTGGTACAACCAACAATGGCTTCTAATGGGTTAGAAACGTTGCTTCAAGGACTGACTACTCAAATATAAAATTTAATTGCAGAATTATGCATAATTAAGTCTCATCTGGACGATACACTGATAATAAATACAGACGATATCCGTGTGCATGGCCCATCCAATATATGTGGATAAAATAATGGCGACCGCGCCGAAGAGGAATCATAAAGAAATTTGCCGGCGTTTTCAGCAGAATCGACGAGTTATTTCAAACCGCCATCGGAATTTAAGCTCATGCTTGCTCAACTAGATATGGAAAGGCCACAGTTGTGGTTCGAAAAATATGAAGCATTAGTTCGAGCCAAAGAATTTACATTAGAAGCACCTACTGGGCCTGTGACTGTTCAAGAATTAGTGGACTGGACAGTAGGAGTCCAATTGGAATTGCCGGTCAACCTCACTTATGGAGAGTACAAAAAGACGTGTGTTGGATCACTTCCGGACCAGGCCGCAGGAGGTGTTTTCAGAATTGTACAGCCTCAAACCATTACTGTGTGAGATGCCCCTGAATACCATGACATGCATCAAGCGGTGGTTCTCCAAGCTAACTGAGTCTTTACCCGGGTTGCAATCGCATGAGTCTATCATGTTTATGTTGCTGGATCCTACAAGATACGGTGCAATATCCAGCTTCCAGGGAGGCCTGGAATAGAGACTTTAGGCTCTTCAAAATTCGGTCAAGATGACAAACAAAGTGACAGCTGCAGCTACACGCCAGGGTCCAGTTACAACATCAAGCAGGAGCGACATACCATACTGGAATTCTTTGCGGCATAATATTTAATTCCGCGACAGACGGCAACTGCTAATGGCTTGGAAGCAAATTCGTTATATAAGGATACCAGCTTCGACGAATACGTCATCTAAGCGTCAGCAAAACCAGTATACTGCTCCTAGAGAACGGCCAGTTCAGTGGGGAAACAGAGTTCACAATCTCACAAATAACGGTGGTCAGGATCAGGGCACAAATATTAATTCTTTCGAGGCTCCGAGAGGTAGATCGAGTGAAGACTAGCAGAACAGCCAAAAAAGTTGAAGAAAAGGAAGTATGGAAGCATTGCCAAACGTAAGGATTTTTATTAAAGTTAAATTTTAAGAATTCTTCAACGGACAGCCAGTAAAAATACAATTAGATACTTGAGCTGATGTGTCGGTATTACCACTGACTTGGCCATTAAACAACATAAAACCTAAGAGAGCAAGTTTATGTCAGGCATCGGGCGCACCGATAGAGGCGGCGGGTGATTGGGACACGAAATTGTTAATAAATAAAATTATCTACCATATGTATTTTGTAGTAGTGAATACGCAAACGCCCTTATTGGGACTTGATTTCATTAGAAAATTGGTTAAGACGATAGATTATCAAAGTAAGCGTATATGCATATCGAGGCCTGAAGGCATAAATTCAATAAAGTCTATATGTACCACAAAGATGCAAGAGGAGACCAGTTTTCTGCCTGGGTAGTGGAAGAATTTTCAAACCCAATATAACATTATATTCCAACTGCTTGATTGCAGCGAAGCTATGGCTAGAAATTAATGATGGATACGAACCACAAAATGTATATGGTGCTCCTCCAAAAAATTAGCAGCAACGACTCGAGCAACCCAAGAAATGATAGAAGCCGGCGTTTTTAAACCGTCATCATCTGTTTTTTGAGCTTGATGATACACGTTACGAAAAGGATGGTTCGCTCCGACCGGCGGCTGATTTCCGGCAATTAAACTCAGTGACTATACCTGAGCAGTATCCCATGCTGGCTCTGCGTGATCTGTTCCTGCAGCTAGCGGGAAGCAAATGGTTTGCCGTGCTTGATCTTAAATAGGGATTTTGGCAAATAGGCGTGCGCCCCGAAGACCGATGGAACTTAGCGGTACAGGTACCCCAAGTTTATTTACCATTCACCCGGGTACCATTTCATCATAAAAACGCACCGAAAGTGTTCCAAAGTATCATGGATCTGACCGTGTCTGACTTAACTTGTACAACAACTTACGCGGACGATGTTACTATATGGGCCACTACTGAACGCGAATTACGTGTTAGGCTGCAGAAGATGATGGCCAAAGCTGTAGAATGACGATTACACATTTATCCAGAAAAGGTTCAGATAGGTCGAGAAGTGCGGTTCCTGGGGCACTTAGTCTCAGCGGAGGGATGTATACCGTTATATTCGAATGTACAGCCTATCAAGGATTACCCGGTATCTATTACTAGAAAACAATTGCGCCGGTTTATTGGTATGGTGAATTTCTATAGACCATACCTCGCATGGATGGCGGTTACGCAGTAATCATTGTCTAAGTTAACTAGTGGCAAGATACCGTTTCGTTGGACGGAGGATGCGCAACAAGCGTTTATGCTATGCAAGCGGAAATTAATAGATGCAACTATTTTGACTTTCCCGGTAGGTAATATGTCAATTGTTACAGACGCGTCAGATATTGGAATAGGAGCGTTGTTACTAGCTGACGGACGTACTGCGCATTATATAAGTCGCAAATTCAATAAGGCTGAACAGAATTATACCGTCACAGAAAATCAATTACCTGCCGTACAATGGGCGCAACGGAAGTTTAGATATTTTATCATCGGGGGACACATAGATATCTTTACCTACCACAAAGCGCAAATGCATTGGAGGTCACTGAGTATTGAGAAGAATTGTGTACACCGTGCCATAGAAGAGCTAGAAGAATACGATGTATCAATTAATCATAAAGTCGGGATCGAGAATGCGGCAGACAATGCGCTCAGCAGAATTTCCGCTGTGCGGATTTTTTCACTTATAAAAATCTCTGAAGATCTAGGAAAAGATGCCACGTTCCAGTAAATCGTCAATCAATTTAAAAACGGCACAGTGGTGTCCGCACCATATAAAACGTTGAGCCTACAGAACGGGCTGTTGGTGCTGAAATAAGGACAAACTGTGCAGTGGTTTGTGCCACAATCGAGAAGAACAGAATTAATGGCCTTTTGGCATGAAACATTGGGAAATCCATGTGCCGGGCGACTCATTGAGACATTACAGTCACGATTGTATTGGCCTGGCATTTCCAGAGAAATTCGTAGCTATTGTCAACAGTGCACTACATGCCAACGATGTAAGCCACAAAATTGAGAAAAAGTCACTCCGATTGCTTTCAATGCCACTGCATGAAACGGGTTTTTGCATATCGACCTATGTGTTTTCCATGGTCAATAAGTTTAACTGATGGGTCGAGTTTGTACCACTGAAGAAGATCACAACAGAAAAAAATTATAACGTGCTTAGAAGAGCGACGGCTCAATCGATTTGGTGCACCACAAGTTATTGTTATCGACCAATGGGCACAGTTTGAGTCGAAAGAATTTAATCAGTAGTGCAAAGACCTTGACATAAAGCATTCCCACACAGCCACTTATCACCCGAAGACAAAACGCGACGGCTGAGCGCACACATAGGACAATAAAAGAGGTACTGCGATGTTGGTACTACGAGAGCCCGGACACGTGGAGAGACAAATTATATTTTGTCGAGCGGGCCATGCGCTTTACAGTCTCAACAGCTACAGGATTCGCTCCAATGACCTTGGTCTATGGAGAACACATAAGACTGACAGGTGAACCTGTAATTCAAGGATTCCATGAGTGCTGCACCATAATGGATATTCAGGAGCGTCTAAAACAGTTAACCGAATATGTTGGCGCCACACAGCGACAAGGCTATGCAAGACAACCAACGCGCACTCGCCTAAAGGTCGGCGACTATGTCATGGTTGCGAAGATTGAGTCCATGGCACTGCAGGCTGACAATGTTGGGCCGAATTGCGTGTAAAGAGTGAACACAGAGCACAATACAGTTTTTCTTAGCATACCCGATGGACCACGAGCTGTCGCACTTGGTCGTTTAGGCAGGGTGCCAATGACGAATCCGAAGGGAGAGAAGATGAACATAAATTAATTAATATTTGTAAATTTGTTTTATTAAATCGATGCTTGTTATGCGAGCAAAATACTATATAAAATTGAGTAAAAATAAAGCATGTGTAATACATTTACATATGGCTTCTGATGGGTTAGAAACATTGATTCAGGGGCTGACTGCTCAAATCAACAATTTAACTGCAGAATTAGGCATAATTAAATCTCGTCTGCGCGATACACTGACAATAAACACAGACGATATCCGAGTGTATTACCCATCCAATATAGGTGGACGTAATAGGATGGCGACTGTGAATTATTCTTCATGCCCAAAGAGCACCTTTTCCAATAATTGGGTTATGATAGTCACCAGAATCTGACAAAGCTTTTTGCGAAACGTTCTTCGGAGTTGCGACGAAGGATTTATCCCAAGCCTGAGGCAATTAGGAAGCCACCTAATCCTAATTCTGGCCTTCGAAATGAAGTTGAATCTTTGTTGGGTCCCACGGAAACTGAACAAATAATAAAGAAATATGCCAAATTAGACATGCAAAATTTTGGGCCCATCGAAATTTTAAGTGAATCACGGAATTTGTAGTCGCTTCGGAGGTTCATATACTAAAATGACGGAATTTTTGTTATAAAACCAATATATTTGAACATGTAGATAAAGTTGATTTTATTAAACATCTCTCTCACACCATAAAGTTGTTTGCCAGATAGCTGCTCAATTATGTCTCAGTAGATGACTTATCCGAAAGATGCGAATTAGAATTTAGGGTTTTAGTACCAATGTTAAGCGCGTCATCGTTTTGTCTTCCCCCACAGTATGATAGAATCTCCTCTTTCAAGAGATCTGCGGCAAATAGCTAAAGTTCTAGAAGGATTAGCTGTAGTGAAAACTGAGCTTAATTAAGTAAGAGGGCGATCTACATTCACGAGTCAATTAGTGCTTGAAATCCTCACAATATTTTATGCCCCAAAGAACTAGTGTTATAATCACTTGCAAGTTTGATTTCGCCGTTCAAAAGAGTTCCAAGATGAATGCTAGTTTCCCGTACTAACTTACCAAAACTCAGAAAGTAGGCGCAGTGGAACGTCAAGATCAAAAACCGCATGGCGCAGAAAGTAGAAGAACGTACTTCCTACAGACTAAAGGTGCCAAAGTAAGACATTCCCATACATTCTGGCATCATTCTCATTAACTCTTTTCGCCCACGCAAGAATTTCACAAAGACAGCAAAACCGATAGTGATGTTTGCAATGACCAGTTAATTTGCCTTTATGACTCGGCCAAGCAACCCAATAAAGTTCCGCATCTTCTAGATTTTAAGAACCGAGAAAAATTCATCCTAGACAACGGTGCAGTAGTTTCTGTTTTCAAGGATGAATCCATGTACGAGTTATCTCTAGATATTCTAGTCGCAACAGCTACGGAGGAGCCCATTTCCACTGATAGTTGCGGCATCGCTCTCTTAACATAGTTTTAAGACGTTTATTTTCTCAAAACCATATCATCACGAAGGTCTCACACAAAATAATAGTCCTTGATTTCCCATTTATATTTCAGCTCATTGTTGATCTTGCTAATAAAAAAATCATTGATCCATCGATAGGAATTGGATAACGTTTCTGGATACTTGCCTCCGAATTTTTGGATTTGCAAGTCATACAAATATCTCTAATGCAAAATTCGACAGAAATATCAACAGCTCTTCGAGAACAGAAATGTTAGTTTGATCTAAGCAAGTCAGAGATAATAGTCTCCAACACGATGTACCATATCATCGCAATATGTATTAACACAAGATGAGAAGAAGTTAGATGCATTAATTGTATTTATAGATATCTCAAAAGCTTTTTACTCTTTTTTATGCTATTTTTAATGCAATTAATTTATTAAATATAGATCCGAATATTTTTAGATTACTTAGATACTATTTACATAAACAAAGATGGGTATTTAAGTAAATGATTTGATATCCAAATCGAAAAGAGTAACAAGTGGAATTCAACAAGGATAAAGTTCTGGGCCAATTTTATTTAAAATCTTATTTGCACATTTGGAAACTAAGATCGTTAACGGTCGAGTTTGCAAATAAGCTGATGATTTAAAACTAATCTTTCCAATTGATCTAAAAAATGTTGACATTAGATTTGTATAATTTAAATAGATATTTGATACCACTAAGGCTGTAAATAAACAGTAGAAAGGAGAGAGCTTTAAAAATAGGTAATAGAACAGAATTTAATTATGTTTATTTTCATGATGCTGTGATTAATGATGTTTTTGAGATTAAATTTCAGCAAGAACTTAAGGATTTAGGCATAACCATTCAATTTGCAGCTTTTAATGAGAGAAATATTGAAAGGATAGTAAGCAGTGCCAAGAACAGATGGGCACTAATAAATAGAAATATTTTATCGAATGATATAAATTTAAAAAAGTATATAATTTGGATTAGACCGATACTAAAATATAATGCCGCTACTTGGAATCCATTAAAATGGTTTGTCAAACAAGATAGAAGCTGTACAAAGAAAAGTTCTGAAACAAATTAGCCCTATTTCCTGCACTATATACGACACTAGATTACAGTTTGTATCATTGCAAACTTTATGGTTACGGAGGATGTGCTATTGCATGAAGTTTTTCATTTGAACTAGTGAACTGGAATCTATATGGATCCAATAAGAAAGATTCATGAAGTTGGAACTAGATTTGGACATTTGGCGATATCTCATCCTTTTGTGGGGAATGTTTTTGGGAAGTTATTCCCTTTTTAGAAAATCTACATAATTTACAATCAATTGCCAAAGGGGCTTAGAGAAACACCTCCATGTAAAATTTCTTTTAAATTTTTTATCTACTGAAGTAGAAAAAGTCTACAATCCTGCTGATATTTTTTATTTTGATTATGATAATACATTCTCTTGGTTGAATAAAAGACAAGGGTAATTGTTATCGGAAACAGAATTTCTTGAGATTTTTATTTCCAAGTTTTGTATTACTAAAATTGAAATGTTATGCATTATATCATCATGTTAGTCAACAATACATACAATCAATTTCTAGTCATGCTTTTAATTTTCTGCATAGTGTTACACTCGAATTATTCCTTAATTATTCCTATTTTGATGATGAATCTATTACTCTACATATAGTCAATTATTGTACAAATGCGATTAATTAATAAGACCGTTTTTTCGTATATCATAATAAATATATATCAAAATAGATATGAAGTATGCATTGATATTACAGCCGAACTTTCTTATATTGATTTATTGTACAGTGTAACTATTGTGATTTACTTATCTATATGAGACTAATTGCACATATTTATGTGATGTGATATCTTTTTTATATTGTACATTTTCCAATATTATTATCTATTTGATGGAACATGTGTGGTTTGAATCCAAATAAAGATATTCTATTCTATTCTAAAAACAGGACCACCTATTGCAAGATAAAGAGACCGATACCCCGAGCTAAACTGAAAGACGCCCAAAAAGAATTTTCAAGTCTATTGGAAGGAGGAATCATCAGACCATCAATAAGTTCATGGGCGTGACTATTACACATGGTCTTCAAATCGAACTGATCATACAGAGCCTATGTAGATTAATGTAAGCTTAATTCTGTGACCAAATCCTATGCATATTATATTTCCAATATAAAGAATTTCCTTGAAAATTTCAGCGGTAGCAATTACTTTTCAGTGATTGACTTCAAATAATCCTACAACCATATTTTGGTAGCGCCAGAAGATAATTAGAAAAACTACAGACATCACTTTCTTCAGCATTTTTGAATAAATATACATGCATTTTGTTTTGAAGTGAGCAATTCAGATATTTTAGAGGTTCAAGGACTACATACACCGTGATAATGGCGATTACTGTATGTCATATCTTGATGACGTAATAGTTTTTATTCAAGATCTAGACTCTCATGTTAATCATCTTAGAAATGTCCTATAATACTTAATAACTCTCGGATTTAAGATCAGCTGTGAAAAAGCGCAAATTGCAATTATGTATGTGGATATCCTAGGGCATCGTATTACATCTCAAGATATACAATCGTTGCTGTCTAAAGCCAATTCAATCAAGAATACTGCATCACCCAAGACTTTGAAGGATTTACAGAAAATTTTGGGAGTACTTAAATATTACTTCAAGTACCTTCTCGGCATGTCAAGACAACTTATCTGTTATGTAGGCATCTGCAGAATCGAAAAGCATATAGCAGAAACTGCACTATTTCTTGGTCGCCTGAAGAAAAGGAATAACCCCGTCTCGTCATCAATTCGTAAGCAAATACCACGATTCTAACCCCTCCAGATTTACCACGACCTTTTCTTCTCACAGGCAAAACTTCTGAATTTGCTATTGGGATTACCTTATAAAAAGAGATCGACAAACTTTGGAAGTCTTTTAGTTTTTCTTCTGCACTCTACAATCAGTAGTAACTGGATACGACGCATTCGGTCGTTAGCATCATAGGATGCAGCAGATTTGTTTTATTTACAAATCATGAATGATTAGTTGGCGTATTACAAAATGTAACTTCGGTCTAGCAAATTGCCCGTCCAAAGTCGAAAGACAGTTATCATGTCTGTGTGAATGTCAATTCATATAAAAGTTGAACAAAACATTATTGCGGACGCACTTTCCAGCCCGGACGCCTCGCTACAACCGCCTTCGCCTTCGCCATTCTCAGTGAACTCCGTTATTTTTTAGTGAACTTACACTAACACCATCACGTTTACGAAAAGAACAGCGCGGTGACACCCATATTCGAAGATCAATAGGTCGTAATCCCACAAAGTTTATATGCTGAGTTTTGTAAAGTTTAAACATTACTTACTTCACGGGTATGCAGCCCTATTAGCCAGTTCTGCCAACCAGCACCCAGAGGATATTTTTCATTTCCATCAAGTCTCTTTCTCACCCAGGTGGTAAAGCGACTGCTAAACTTAGCACAGATAGTTTCATGGGTCATAGACTCAGGCAGAAAGCTTAGCGATGGTACTCTGAGTGTGTTATATGCCAAAAGAACAAAATCACCTGGAACACCCATTCTAAGCTGAAAAGTTTCCAATTAATTCACGCCTAGCCATCGTCCACATCGACATAGTTTATCGGACAACGATTCAAGGTTTTAGCTACCGTTTAACTCTGATTGATAGATTTAACTAATGCCTGCGGCTTTACCTCTTGGCACCATATTTGCAGATGAATTCACTAATGGTTTTATCTCTATATGGATAGCAGCTTATGGTGTTCCCAACAAGGTCAATACAGATAGAGGTACTTACTTCTCATGCAATCGTTTCAAAACTATTTTGCGGTTCGTGAAATGCACTTTACGCTAGACAACTACCCACCACCTTGAATCTAACAGTATGGCAATAAAAATGTATAGAGAACACAAAAGAGCTTTAGAATCGTCGTCCATTAATGCCAGCTGAGTCAATGCATTACCTTTAGTCCCACTTCCTATGCGTTCCCTTATACACGAATCTATTATAACGTCTGCGTAACAAATCTTGTATGGCATGGACCTACACCTGCCTGGTCAGCTCCCACGTTTAAAATTCGCAGAGGATAACTAACAAGTCGAAGCTTCTCGATTTCAATTTAATTTCAATAACATGTTTTCCCAGCAGCTGCGACATGATACTCGACCATTATTTGTGCATCCGCAGCTTTATAGCTGCAAAAAAGATGTCGTTCGTAATGACGCTGCTGTTGCAATGTTGCAACCCAGGTATTGTGGTACTAACCTGATTTTGTTCAGACCGTCTAAATATTTCATTACACTTACATCGATAAGCATAGACAGGTTTAAACCTTTTACCGAAAGGCCTGATTCTGGCGACTTAAAAATCTCTACATGCGTTTTAGGCTCTACACGCCAATGATCAGAACCAAGTAATAAGTTGCTTTGCATTACGTGTAGCTGATATTTTTTTTGAAAATTAACTCTTAATTTGTCTACGTATCAAATTTTAACTTTTTTGAGTTCCATTTGCGCGCTATTTCGCGTAGTGTGATCACAATGGATCCACATGATTCATTATTTTTCTCATACTCACATGTCTCACGTGGCATAACCAGCTGTTCTTAGCTAACAGTTGTTCAGCTTCTCTAAATATTTCTTCGGTATTATGCCAATTCTGCGAATACTCTAATATTTTTATCATTTGATTTTCATGTATTGTTTATACACTATATTGTTGCGCCCTTAATCTCACGCCCGAGCCAACATTTTCTTACTTTGATATGGTCAGTTTCTTAGAGTTAACGTTTTATGTAGCAGCACTAATTGGTCACCGGTTTAATAACATCGTATTGGCCATTATCATAGATACCCCAAATTTATCAGTTACACAGTACACATTCACCAACGAATGTCATAGATCACAATGTCGAAGACACATCTGCTTCTTTGGTAGTATCGAACTCCCTTTGATAGACCTCCAGCCTTTTCTGGTTACAACTTAACTCTGGCGCCTTCAGTTGCAATCCGCATGGCAACTTTCAATCTGCGGATCTCAAAATTTATTATATTCATTTATTTAGCTTCTCGCGGTATAACCGGCCACTACAGCTAACAATATGTGTAGCAATTACTACTAGTTTTTTGGCATCATATCATTGATGAAGCAATTAATAAATATGCACCTCCCCAGCATTACTACATATGTTTTGGTTAACTATTGGAAGTATAATAATCAGTTTTTTAACTGAATTCTAACTCTGCCCTGCATTAGTAATGAAGCCCCACCAGGAGGATTTTTAAAAATTCACTTTTTCTTAGAGAGATAAGTGATGTAAAAGCTGAAATTAATTCGCTGATATATTCTCAAAATTTAACTGAAAATTTAATGTGCGTAATCAATTAGAACGCGCAAAAAACCGTTGATCTATTACGTGTGACTTCGCATCTATATAAGTGCGATGCAAGTACCACGCAACAATATCTGTTATGTTTGCTACGTACAATGGCTACCGCTCTCCTTGCTGCATTGACAGTTTACGTCGACTTTTCTGCTTTCGTTTACCACGTCGAGTCACAAATTAAGCTAGTTTTCAGTCACGACAATATTTTAGTTACCACGCATCCACTTATACGTAATCGATCACATATTAATCGGAATTCTATATCTGTCGATGTCGTCGCAGATTATTCAACAATACTAGTCAAGACCTTTGAACAGCTACTAAAACATCATGCTCCGTCAATTATACCTGTTCAACTGCATTTACTCAAAGAATCAACAGCCAACAAACAGGACAGGGAGTATAAGAGTCTAAAATGACTTCTGGACACCAAAACTTTACTAAATCAGAAATCTTTCACGGCATTTGCTAATGAACTTTTACCCAGCACTGTTAAGGTATATTCAGAATAATTGCACAGTTCCTATCCACATTAATCTTCATAGTAAAGTCGCACTCACTTCCTCTAGCCGGGGCTTTTTAGTTTTAATTTTGTCGGTTTCTTTTCATTCTTTTGTTGGGTTATATAACCATTACGTTCTTTAATCTGCTTCCCACTATATTACAAAGTGATGGGTTCCTAGATACTCCGATTTTGTTGTTTTCGTTTCTTTAAGTGGACTTTGTTTGCTGGCTTCTACTGATTTTGAGGGATCCTGTTCCGAATTATTTTTCAACTTTGTTGCTGTTGCAATTTCCTTTATGGAAATGTTTTTTTAAATTTTATTTGTACAGAGTGTAGAAATTAGAGTACTCATCCATTTTATAAATTGTTTCTAATTTTACGTTTGCCGGTCATTTCAATAATGTTATATTGACAGGTTTTGGCTTATCAGAAATTTTTCTTTTTCGGTAACATTATATGATATATACCTCAGCTGTATTTTTAATTATATCATTCAGTTTTCCCAATTTGCCTAGATCACAATTGTTATGGAGACAAAATGAAATTAACTGTTCTATGATGTCACATGCCGTAACCTAATTCGCTGTTATATTCAATATTTCTTCTCTGGATTTATTATTTCTAGTGGGCGTATTTGTTCTGTTGTTATCGTCGCCATCTGTATTCATGGCTGTAAAATTATCTTTTGTTTTATTTATTTGCGCATTTATTGTTGCAGTAAAATAAAACGCACTCTGTGCAATGTTGTTGTACAGGCTCCTAACCTATTATTGTCTGAGAACCCCATCGATGCTAGGTCTTGTTTAATCCTTAATTGTATAATTGAATCTGACAAGCTAGTACTATCATTCACATCTAGCAAATTCATGCCTGCCATATCCTGAGCTAATTTGCTAGTGTCCTCAAACTTAAGATTAGCTTCCATGCTGATCGAACTTAGTTATTAATTTGATACTTAATGTTAAGCAATCAGAATGTGAAACCTTTTACGTCGCAAAATTCCCGAACAAATTACCTGGAAAGAAATATGACATGTAAAATAGAATTATATAATTTCCTAATCCAGAACGTCCCCAATATGCACGTTTAAAAAGAGAATGTGTTAGCAGGAGTATATTATGAAGATTGAATAAACGTAAAATGGAGGAAATGAAATAAATGCAGCTCGCCGAGGAAATAACAACCAGTCACGTACAGATAACCGAAACTGAAACTGCGCACAATTCAAAGTATATATGCTGTCAAATATTTAAACAAAAAATATTCTAGAAAATAAACGATTAATTTAAAAAAAATCGTTTCAAACAGCCAAGGTGGTTTATATTTGTCAAATATTGTCACTTTAATTTTGTCGGAGGAAATATCTTCCTCCACATACACCACCTTCTCAAAAAAAGGCGTCTAATAATAGACGTAATCATCATCTTTTGGCTGACTTTGTACTCTTCCAGAACGAGTTATGCATAATGGCGCCCCTGAAATCGGCTTCGCGCCCTGTAGTGCTATCACTGGTAATGCTGCTTCGCCTAGTGTTGACGGAAAGTTTTAATCTTGTAACTCGGTAGAATAAGATATTGATATGTTCGACAACGCGACTTCTGTAATTTGCTGCTTTGTATTATGTGCCTGCGTGATTGGATTACACACATCATATTCGTCCATGGAACGATGGTCATTCAACTCATCTGCTAATTCTGTCCTATCGTCTATCCAGATAAACTGGAGAATGCAACGATTCAAAGTAACGCAATCCTCAATGCCATTTACCTCTATGATGACATTTTTGTCAGTCATCCTCTTGACCTTAAATGGTGTTAGGCAATTCTTCCTATTTTCATTAGTAACATAAACATGCGAAGCCGATCTCAGATCAGAGGACACGTAGCACTTGTTTTTTGCTTTTCTAGTCTTGGTCGGAGCCAAACGACACATCTTATCTCAAAGTGCTCCTACAAACCAATCTACATAACTAGAAGCCCAATCAAAACTACTTAAAGTTTCAATTAGAATATCTCCAGGCAATTTTAATGGTTCTACGTAAACCAATTCCGCTATTGAAGTCTCTAACTCTGCCCTATATCTGTTGCGCATGGCGAGTAGTAATATAGGAAGATCGTGTATCCAGCTTGTTCTACTAGTTCACCTTAACGCAGCTTTTAGTTCACGATACAGTCTTTCTACCATCCCATTTGCTCGTGGATTGTAGGCACTAGTATGCAATGCAGTTGTTCCAATGATGTTGAGAGATCTTTCGAAAGCTCTGACATAAATTGACTACCGCGATCACTGGTGACTCTTTCCGGAACACAATAACGCGATATTCAATTATGTAGAAACGCGAACAAGTCTTCTTGCGCTGTCATATCTTTTAAAATCGCTACATCAAATTGGCGACTAAAACGATATACCATAGTTAGCAAACATTTATGGCCATTGACTTGCATCTCGACAATGTCTATGTGTACGTGTCTGAACCGTTCAATTGGTATCCCAATATTCTGTATCTCGGTTCTGGTATGTCTCCACACCTTACACGTTTGACACTTGGTACAGGCTCTTACTCATACCCGTATGTCTTTAAACATACGGGTATGGGTATCTGTCGTTGACTAATCGAATGATGGCCTTTATGGTTGGATGTCCCATGTCATGTAATAGATGGATAAATTTAGCACGTAACTCCAACAGCGCATATGGTCGTGGTTGACTTCTGGACGTTTCGCATAACAAGCACTTGCCACCCAGGAGCCTGCGAACATATCCTGGTCTTTTGTACAAGTCTAACTTAAAGAGATCTAATCCTTGCGCTTCCTCGATTTGACTTACCAAATCGTTCGTAGAATCATCTACATTCTTCAATGGACCTTGAAATATCAGCTCTACATCGACTTCATTCGGTCTGCTAAGTGCATCGGCTACCACATTTTCTTTACCAGCAATATGAGACACAGTGAAATTGAACTCTGATAACCGAGTTATTTGGGAATTTACTCTACGAGAGTAATTAAGCCTCGCAGTTTTACGGCTTATGATCGGTCAATAACTTAAATTTATGACCATCTAAAAAATGCTCTAAATGGAGCACTGCGGCATACACAGCTAGAAGTTATTTACCAAACGTATCATACCGTTTTTCTTGAGCATTAAGCTTGCGGCTATAAAACCAAATCGGTCTCAATATATCCTGGTCTCTGCTGAAGCACTGCTCCTATTGCAATATCTGAGGCATCTGTGATTAGCTCGAATGGCTTTTCCCAATCTACAGGTGCTAGTGTGGTTATGTCACTTAGCAATTCCTTGACCTTCTGGAATTTTTCTCTGTACTCCTGACTCAGGTTTATGGGCCAAGAATTCTTGATCATGCTCTTTGCACGAGTGGGATGGCGTGTCAACGATCCTGGAATTCCGGCTAGTAATAGCTGATCATGCCCAAGAACCTTCGCAACTGGCGCACGGTTCGGGGTTTCGTTACGTACTTGATAGCCTAAATTTTATCTTCCAAAGGTTTAATTCCGTCTTTGGAAAGTACATGTCCAAGATATTTAACTGAAGAGCATCCAATGTTACTCTTATTTGGTTTGACAACTAATCAATATTGTTCCAGCCAGGTCAAAGCCGTTTCCAAATGCTTACGGTGTTCATCACGTGAGCAACTAAAAATTATTATGTCGTCTATGTACACTCTCGCAAATAGACAATTCTGAAGGATTTCTTCAGCCAAAAGCTGGAATGTCTGACTTGCATTTTTCAAACCAAAAGGCATTCGAAGAAATTCATGCGATCCCCTTCCTGGATCCATCGGTATCTGATAGTACGCTTTCTGGAGATCTAAAGTTGAATAAACCTCATATCCCATTATATCTCAGAGTAGAGTACTCTGGTTAGGGAGTGGATAATAATCATCCTTGGTCACTGAGTTTAAAAGACGATAATTTCCTCAAACTCTCCATTAAAACGGTTCAGGTTTGGGAACTATCACTATTTGGAAGCAAAATTGGAATTGGACCTGCTACAAATCCCCTCTTTGCGCAATTGGTTTAATTCTGACACAGCAAATTGTTGCTTGTGTTGTGCTAATGGTTGAGCCTCTGGTGAACAAGGCAACGGAGCAGCCAATTCTATTTGGTGTTCTACTCCTGTCTCCAATCCTGTTCTTTTGACACTGAAAGTTTGAAACACTGCAAGGTGTTTCTCGATGATGTCGGCAAAGTCATGTGCGACCGTTGGACGGGGTAAAAGGACTGTTCTAGTTGCCGATGTGTTAGACTCAGTATGTGTTAATACCCCTATGCCTTCTGCGATAGTCCTAGTTTTGGGATTTAATTTCAGTTTGAAGTGTGTCAAGAAATCCTTCCCAATGATATACTCCTTGACATTGGCTACGAGAAAGTTCCATGTACAAGAAGCTTTCTGGCCTAATGTTACCGACATTCTTTCATCCCCTTAACTCTTATCGGAATACCATTTGCGGCCCATAGTTGATAATCAAATGTGGGGCAATCTGCTTCCATCACTTCTGACCTAACTTTACTTACTTCAGCCCCTGTATCTATGAGAAATTCTAATCCAGATAATTCATCTTTAATAATGAACTTGTTGCGAGATAGTCAGAGATCTCCGCTCAGGTCCTGTTGCCTTCTGTATCGGCGCTATTTGATCTTGTCGCATCTTGTGCTTTTGCCTTAAGTTTTCCTTTTAAAAGCATATCTGGGAGCCTTTGCAATAGAAACTCCCTTACGGCTCTTAATAGCGGGGGTTTTATTGTTGTCCCGGTGATGGATTACTCTCTACAGGTTTATTGCTTACTTTCCATCTTGGTGCACCTAACCGCAGGTATATGCAATTCTCACCTTGGTACTTTACACTTCGTCCGTATTCGCAATGTGCCTTACACCATCCTCGCGACCCATCGAAGCGTTGACGTGAGTGACACCCTCGACGTCTAGTATTTCTGTCCTGACTTTGAAGTTGCAAAATTTCTTGACGTGTACTAGCAAATTCTCCACACAATTAACGCAAAGTTTCTTGTAGCATCAGGTTGGTTTCGATATCTGCCCGAAATGGCTACACCATGACAGAATCTGCCGTTACAGCATGTACTTGTGCTTTCTGCTGTTTATACACTCTGTCTAGCCCTCTGAGTTTAGTTGGCCAATCAATATTCATTGTGTCAAATACTTCTAATGTGGTTCTAAGCCTGGATGGTAGCTCAGCTGTAAAAATAGAATTTACCACATCTCTAGATATATTCAAACTGAAAGCTTTCGTACAAAGGCGTTCATAAATCTCTGATGGTAGTTGACGTCCCTTCAGCAATAACCACTTTTAATGGTCTTATCTAGGGCAGACATTATTTCAGCAGACATTCCTCGCAGAAGCGCCTGTAAAAGGATAAAGCAGTCAACCCAATGATAAAAGCAGAATTTGAGCCGAACTGAACATAGATTAATTAATATTTGTAAGTTTGTTTTATTAAATCGATGCTCTTTATGCGAGCAAAATTCTATATATAATTAATTAAAAATATAGCATGTGTGGTACAACCAACAATGGCTTCTGATGGGTTAGAGACGTTGATTCAAGGACTGACTACTCATATATACAATTTAACTGCAGATTTATGAATAATTAAGTCTCGTATGGACGATATACTGATAACAAAATACAGACGATATCCGTGTGCATGGCCAGGAAATAGTGTATCAATTAAAAAACGACACAGTAGTGTCCACAGCATATAAAACGTTGAAGCTACACAACGGCCTGTTTGTGCGGAAAGAAAGACAAATAGTGCAATGGTTTGTGCCAGAATCTATAAGAACAGAATTAATGGCCTTTTGGCATGAAACGTCGGGACATCCCGGCGATGGGCGGCTCATTGAGACATTGCAGTCATGATTGTGTTGGCCTGGCATGTCTAAATAAATTCGTAGCTCTAGTCAACAGTGCACTACACTTCAGCGTTGTATACAACAAAAAAGAGAAAAGGTCACTCAGATTGCTTTCAATGCCACTGCACGGAACGAGTTTCTGCATATCGACCTGGTAGGTCCACTGCCGGTAGCTCGTTGCGGAGTAGCCTATGTGTTTTCCATGGTCGATAAGTTTACTCGATGGGTTGAGCTTGTACCAGGGAAGAAAATTAAAACAGAGATTATAGCGTGCTTAGATGAGAGATGGCTCAGTCGATATGATGCACCACAAGTTATTGTTACCGACTAAGGTGCAAAGTGCGAATCGATATAATTTAATCAGTGGTGCAAAGATCTTGACATAAATCATTCCCGCACAGCCACTTATCACCCGCATACCAACGCGATGGCTTAGTGAGCACATAGGACGATGAAAGAGGTACTGCGATGTTGGTGCCACGAGAGCCCGGGAACGTGGAGGGACAAATTACATTTGGTCGAGCGGGCCATGCGCTTTACAGTCTCAACAGCTACAGGATTCGCTCCAACGACCGTGGTTCATGGAGGACACATGAGAATGCCAGGTGAACCTGTAATCCAAGGATCCCATGAGCGCTGCACCATAGCGGATATTCAGAAGCGACTAAAACAGATAACTGAACATGTTGGCGCCACACGGCGACAAGGCTATGCAAGGCAACAGACACGCACTCGCCTAAAGGTCGGCGACTATGTCATGGTCGCAAACGTCGAGCCCATGGCACTGCAGGCTGTCAATGATGGGCCCTATCGCATGGAGAGGGTGGACGAAGAGCACAATACAGTTTTTTTATCATGCCTGATGGACCACGAGCTGTCACACTTGATCGTTAAACAGAGACCCAAGACCAATTCCTGAGTGAGGAGAATATATGGCAAAAGCCACATTTGAGTCAAAGAATGAACAAAGGGTCTTATCTAGGGCAGAGATTATTTCAAAAGAAATTCCTCGCAGAAGCGCTCGTAAAAGGATGAAACACTCAGCCCAATGATAAAAGCAAACCTCGAGCCGAACTGAACATAATTTAATTAATATTTGTAAATATGTTTTATTAAATCGTTGTTCTAAAACAACACAAGGAATTGCGGACATCTTGCGTAATTTAAATTCAATTCAATTTACGCTGCGCAAATGAGAAAAAAGCAAGACTTGCCGTTAACCAATAGTGTGCAAGTAGCCATATATGGCTATTACATGGTCATTTAAGCACGGTGAATTTACCATGCAGTTCAGTTGTCGCTTTTGCGTTTTACTGTGCGTGTCTCCGAGGTGCTATCTACTACCTTTCACATACGCTGGTTTTTGGATTGGCAACATCAGTAACGCCAATCTTGTTGCTGTACAACTAGAGAGACGAGCCACATACTGCAGGACTTCAACGAGATTCCAACGCCACTATAGAAGTAACCACAACCCTATTCAACCCGAGCTGGTCACAAGAGTCTAGGAGTACTTCTGGACAACATCACACTTACGGACCTTCTTTGCATTTGCCATAGAAAGCAATAGCCGCCCTGTTAAGGGCCCCCAAAAGTACTAACTCTTTATTTTATGGAAATCTAACCAAGTTTGTAACATCGTACGACATTTACTTGAAGCTGGAGCGTTTACAGCTCGTTATGCAAGCAAAATTTTCTATATAATTGAGTAAAAATAAAGCATGTGTGTTACCACCAACAATGGCTTCTGATGGGTTAGAAATTCAAACGTAGAATTTAATTGCAGAATTATGCATAATTAAGTCTCGTCTGGACGATACACTTATAATAAATACAGACGATATCCGTGTGCATGGCCCATCTAATACATGTGGACACAAAAGTCCCATTTTTTGTCGAACTTCCAGGCTGATATCTTTGTTGAATTTCTGTCATTAATAACTCAAATCCATTGTACGGATTTTCTTCCACAGTTCTGTCTCTAAAATTTTCCAAGGCGCTTCTGAAATTCTCAGGCAATGCTATACATGCTGCAACAAATTTCTGCATAGGGTTTACGATATGATAAGAAGTAAATATCATTTGGGCATTCCCGACCCAACGTGAGTGTTTTTCAGATATATATTGCGCTATACTGATTACTTTTGGATTGGCGTGGTCACCAAATTTTGTAGACGCAGCTAACCTGTTATTGTCTGAGAACTACATAAATGCCAGGTCTTGTTCAGTCCTTAATTGTATAATTGAATCTGACAAGCTAGTACTCTCATTCACATCTAGCAAATTCATACTCGCCATATCTTGAGCTAATATTCTAGTTTCCTCAAAAATTAAGATTAGCTTCCATGCTGATCGTACTTAGTTATTAAATTGATACTTAATGTTAGGCAATCGGAATGTAAAAACCTCTTACGGCGCAAAACGCCCGAACAAATAACCTGGAAAGAAATAAGACGTGTAAAACAGAATTATTAAATTGCCTGTTCCAGAATGTCCCAATATGCACGATTAAAAAGAGAATGTGTTAACAGGAGTACATCATGAAGATTGAGTAAACATAAAATGGAGGAAATGAAATAAATGCAGCTACCCGAGGAAATAACAACCAGTCGCGTGCAGATAACCGAAAGTGAAACTGCGCACTTTTCAAATTATATGTACTGTAAAGTATTTAAACAAAGAATGATCTAGAAAATAAACGAATAATTTATTTTTAAATAAAATTCGTTTCAATGAGCCAAGGTGGTTTAAATTTCTCAATTATTGTCACTTCATTTTTGTCGTAGGATATAAATTCCACAAAAGTTGTGTCTGGTTCTATTAAGGGTAAAAATAAATGGTTACAAACTACAATCAATATTTAAATCAGCTTTATAATCTAAAATATACACAGTGTATAAAGGCAACAACTCCTAGAAATTCATAAGTCTTGTTTGTCATTGTTTTAATTATCTCCAGTTCAACAGATAGCTACGCGTCATTTAAAGTATGCACTCTGTTTTCAATGTAGGTTTTTATATTCTTTCATAATTATAATTTAAAAACATTGAAATTTTGTTATTAAACATTATTTTTAACTTAAATAGAAGTTAAAATGGTATATTTAGCGACATTCATTAACAAGATAACAGCTACGAAGTGTACTGACATATAAAAATTACAATTTGCAAATTTTTAAATAAAACAATACTCTTAATAGTTAATTTAATAATAAAATTAACATTACTAATAATATTTGTTTTAATTATAATTATATTTCTAAACGTTTTTTGGAAAATGGCTATATCCTGACAAATGAAATTATAATGAATCAAATTTAAAATAATAAATAGTTTAGAGGCCTTTGGTCACTAACGAAGGAAAGCCTCTGAGATACTAGGCTCGGATAAACCATATATCCCTCAGAACCTTCGCTTAAACTACATTCCTGAAGTCCTTCGATTAATTGCTCTGTATTCTCACATATCTCATGATTAGCCATAATATTAAAAAAGTTATTGCAATATACTATAACTATATGTGTGCTCACTATCTCACTGAATTACACAATGAACTGACGGAATTGAAAAACTAAAGAAAATATGAGATCTTACCCGAAGGGTTAATTGAGAATAAAAATTTTGGGGGTGTAGAGGAAGCTATTTCCTCTGACATAAAAGTCTTACTTTTGTCATAACACTGTTTACACGTTGTGTTACTATGCAAACGTAGTACGAAGCAATGACATTTATATAAACAAGGTTTAATTATTTTAGTAAACAAATAACGATGTTAACAATGTAAGAATTGTTTATTAGTGAGTTTTGAGTTGTCTGTTCTGTGTGCTGGACGCAAAATGATCTCTGTTAACTTTTAACATTTTTTTGGTCTTATCATTACTATTTTGATTTTATCAATAAATTTGTGTTACAACGAGATCAGGTTATATATTTGCGTGTATTATTTGCTGTGATTAACATGGAGGTGTTCCAAATTATATGATCACACCGCATATATGGATTGTCCGGGCCTGGCATCTCAGAGGCTCTCTTCTGGTAGTGACCAAAGGGCCTCTACAAATTTTGTAGAGGCCCTTTGGTCACTACCAGAAGAGAGCCTCTGAGATGCCAGGCCCGGACAATCCATATATGCGGTGTGATCATATAATTTGGAACACCTCCATGTTAATCACAGCAAATAATACACGCAAATATATAACCTGATCTCGTTGTAACACAAATTTATTGATAAAATCAAAATAGTAATGATAAGACCAAAAAATGTTAAAAGTTAACAGAGATCATTTTGCGTCCAGCACACAGAACAGACAACTCAAAACTCACTAATAAACAATTCTTACATTGTTAACATCGTTATTTGTTTACTAAAATAATTAAACCTTGTTTATATATATAAAATGTCATTGCTTCGTACTACGTTTGCATAGTAACACAACGTGTAAACAGTGTTATGACAAAAGTAAGACTTATGTCAGAGGAAATAGCTTCCTCTACAGGGGAACTTTAATACTTTATTATCAAAATTTCGCAAGCCAGAGCCTCGCAGAAAAGTGTACCATGCAACTCAAAATCTCAAGAAGGCAAAATTATAGTATCACCGAAGACAAATTAAAATCTTTGACAATACACAGAAAGTAAAATTCCAAAATCATAAAAATATTTAAAAAAACAAAAAATTGATTTATGAAACCAGCGATAACATCAAATGTCAAAAAATAAAAGTTTATTTGTTTTTATATGAGGAATTAATTAATCTCTAACACATAAAATAACTTAAACACAAGCAATTTTTTAGCAATGAATACATTATAGAATAATGACGGTATAGAGGCCCTTTGATCTCTACAATATGAGAGCCTTTGAGTCGCCAGGCTCTGCTAACTTATATATATATATACGGTATGATCATCTAATTTAGAACAACTGAATGTTTCAGAACTTTCGCTTAAACAAAATTTCTTAATTCTCTGGATTAATTGATCTGTATCCTCACATTTATCATTGTTAAACATAATGTTGAAATAAGATTACTTACAATATATTTATTATAACATTACCTGTGCTCACCATCTCACTTAATGCCACGGATAACGGACAAAATAAAAAAACTTAGGCAAATTTGTGATCCTTCCCTTAAGATCAATTAAGCATAATAATTTTCGCGTTAACTTCAATACTTTATTACAAAAATGTCGCAAGCCAGAACCAGGCAGTAAAGCGTACTACGAAAATCAAAATCTCACGGAGGATTATAAATTCAACAAGGACAAGTCAAAATCTTCGACCATATGCACAAAAGAAAATTACAAAAAATACAATATTTTTAAAGAAAAAACATTGTTTAATGTAACCAGTGATGACATCAAATTTCCAAAATAAAAATCGATTTATTTTAAAATCAAGGTTAGAGAATAGATTTGGGATTCAACAGTGATGAAATCTGATCAATTCTTCTACAGCCACATTATATCCTTGATAATCAATTATCACTTGAAAATCTGCGAGTCATGTGCTTATTGGATGGTTTTTAAAACGCAGTTAAGATTGCTAGGTCGATTTGTATAGAAACAAACTCAATAATCATATGATCTTAGTTTTTGTGTATTCATTTTGCGTGAAAGGCATATATACAATAAATGAGAAATCCTTCACCACACATACTCAATAATCAAACTTTACGGAACATTGAGTAAACAGGTATTTAAATTTTATGATAATCTATATCATCATGTAAACATTTAAATTCTGTTTGTTGCGAAGAACTAATATATATGCAAGTATGTATTAGGTTTTGCGAACCTAGTAACAAATTCGCCAGTAAGCACGAAACGAATGTGCATGAGATTATACTTTCCGTTCATGCTGCCTTTGGTTTATCCTTCTGGTCACAACTGAACTAATTTGTTACTAGGTTCGCAAAACCTAATACATACTTGCATATATATTAGTTCTTCGCAACAAACAGTATTTAACTGTAATATATTGAATTGAATGATGTCATGCTTACCGCGAAATGTGATAACTGATATCGATGAAGGCCAGAGTGTATGGTTTAAATGGAGTAACAGGTGTTCGGAAATTGTTGTAATTCTCAATTTGGGAGAACTTTAGCATAAATTTATATCCATCAGGTTGGTATCATGTACCGACTCGGAAACCATAGTGTTAGTATCGGGTACTCATTGATTTCGAAAAAGGTATCAGTTACTAACACAATAGCCATAGTGTTAGTATTCTTTACAGACTCGGTATATATATTATATAGTGTGAGTTAGCATTGAAGTCGTATTGTCGTTGACTTTAGATTATGTTGGCTTCACTATTACAGGTTTACACATTCGTCTAGGAGATTGTACCGTCCTATTATTCCACATTCTTCTACCAAATATATAGTGGTTAAAGGGCGTAATACCGGCTCCTACTGATGAGTCGCCAGTAAGCACGAAACGAATGTGCATGAGATTATACTTTCCGTTCATGCTGCCTTTGATTTATCCTTGTGTTCACAACTGAACTAATTTGTTACTAGGTTCGCAAAACCTAATACATATTATCATGTAACCATGTTTGAATAAAAATTATAATTTAAACGTGCAGCTCTTTATAAATTTATTTAGTATAAATTTTTGTTTTCATACTTTTAAAATTTGCATAAAATACGGAATATTCTGCTTTTGACTAGTTTGTAAATAGATTTGATTTTTTAAATATATCCTCTTCTTTCTTCCTATTATTATTTCGCTTCTAACAATTCTGTTGACACATTTTAGCCGTAATTTTTCCACAGATTCTAAGTTTCTTATAACTTGTTGATCGTGAAAATTTTTGTTTAACGCAGTGGTTCACTTATATTATTGCATTTTTATCACCCTTCTTGTCGGTTTTCAATATGTCTTCATTTACAATACAGGTTGCCGGTTTATTTATTTTTCTTTCCTTGCGCCAGCTTTCCTTGGGGGAATATGTTGTCTCAAACAATAATATCTTCTTGAAATCTGCTCCATTCGTCTTTTTTAATATTAAATTCTGCAATTTGCATGTTCAGCGGTCTTTTATTGATCATGATTGCAACATGTCTCAGGTGGCCCGACTTCTACTTGTTATATCTACTTCTGACGGCTCCTTCGGGATTGCGTTTAGCTTGAGGACCTTGTCCTGATCTGCATCCTCACTCAGGTTGAACATTATCAATTGGTCCCGTTTTTTGGAACGAGAAAATTAGAATTTCCCCACCTGTTCTGGTATCGGCATTTAGACTATTTTCATATATGATTAATTCGGCCAACTTTTTTCAAATTTGGACATCCTTTTTGATTTTGACAAACTTATCCTGTAGGGCTGACTCAAATTTAATGCTCCGCTTGTGGAGCTACTTTCGTATATTTCCGCTACGTTCATTCTTGGTCCATACATTATAACGTCTCCTTCCAATATATTTATACAACATTTCAAAATAATATTTTAAATCCCGCAAATTTTAATTTAAATATTCTTTAATACATATAATTTTAGTACAATCTTAATAAAAATGTAGGTCTGAAAACAATTTTTTAATAAATTGACTCAGAGAAAACAACACAAAGTGATTGATTTTAGTGTAACAATTATAGAAGCAATTGCACTTCCACAAAGCGATTATATTTTAGTAAATCAAATGAGTATTCCTCAGGATTGTCGGTCTACTCACAGTGCGTCTGAAATGTCAATTGTCATGTTGGATCCTGTTCCTGATTTGTTCAGTATGCCTGTACATTCTACTGTTGCTAATATCTTCGAATTCAAAGCAGAAATTTCCATTTAAGAAAAAGACTTCTATTCCAATAACACCAATAATATTTTAATCCCCTCGACGTGTATAGGACAAACCTTTGCGGGCCATAATCGATAATGAAATCTGGGTTATCGATTTCCATCCTATCTATCATAACTAGGATCTCGTTTGCGCCTGGATCGATAAATATCTTTAAACTACTGAATTTATCCTGAATGAGGCATTTGTCGTTGTTAAATCCGGCAACTTCCATGAATTATTCTCTTAAACGTTATCACACCACATTACTGGCTGCTTGTTTGATTTTATACATCAATGGAATTTTTCCGCACATATTCTTGGAACACCTTGGTGTCTCGGTTACAACAAACAAGAGTTCTCTGCTATGCGGGAGAGCTTTTGGTAACCATTGGCTTTTTTTGTCCAACCAATTTTGGTTTCTTAACCGTGGTAAATGCCAGCATTCATCGTCACACTTTTCAATCAAACCATATCTTTGAGGCGAAAGCCACAATTCACATAGGCCGCCCAATCTTACACTAGAGTGCACATACCTTAGTTTGGTATCACTAGTGCGACTTCGAGAGGACGGCCTACCCTTATCTAAGTCTTCTTAGTTTAGATCAAAGCTGACCAATAGGCAAAAGGTAGCATGGCCTGATGCTTTTTTATTTTTAATGCTTTATATTCTTTTTGGGCCTGAAAGCTTCCAACCAGTTGCAATGATTGCTAAATTTTGTAGATATATTGCTGCATTTACCACAAAGTACCTACCAGACTCTCGGTCTATTTCTGTTTTAATATATTAATTATCTAGGGATCAAGTATTTGTGGAATATTCTGTACTGGTCGAAACTTATTTAATTAATTCGCTAGAATTTATAAACGGCATCCATGTTATGCAAAATTGAAGACAATATATAAATATTGTAATTCAGCAAATCAAATAAGTATCCTATGAGATTGTTGACTACTGCAAAATGAAATTAGAAAGACCGTTTGCACAATAAAACGAAACTAAGATGAAGTTACCAGATCTACTTGCTTATCATATTTCACAAATAAGTAAGATGTGCGAAAATTATTATACATTCTTCTAATCAAGTTTGCGAGCTTGAAGTAAACACCAATCAAATTGTATTTAACTAGTCGTCGAACAACGTAGCAAAACAAACATCTGTCGAACTTCCATGATCATAGTCAGAGTACGACGGCACACTGACTAACGAGGATCAAACTGCCATGCATATATATATATATATATATATATATATATGTAAAACATAATGAAATATGCTGCCCTCATCTCTACTAGTATTGCATACATTGTACGTGACTGGAAATGTCAACTGCACAATTTCTATGCAGTCACGAACATTAGCTGTTTTTAGCTTTTGCCACACACATATATTTAGACAATACAATTAAACAATAATTGATTGCGCGAGTGGTGGTAACAAGTCTTGAAATAAAGTTTGCGAGCATGAAGTAAACACAAATCCTATTGGATTTAACCATTCGTCGAACAGTATAACAAAAATACCACAAGTCGCAACGCACTGACGCATCATCAGAATACGACGGCAAACTGACTATCGAGGATCAAATTGCATTGCATATATATGAAAAACAAAATAAGATATGCGGCTCTCGCTTCTAGTAGTCTTGCATAAATTGTACGTGACTGGAAATGTCGGCTGCACAATTTCTATGCGGTCACGAAAATTAGCTGCTTGCAGCTTTCACCACATATACATATATAGGCAATACAATTTAACAATAATTGATTGTGCGGATGGTGGTAACTAATCTTTATATCAAATTTTCAATCTTTAGGTAAGCACCAATCCCATTGTATTTAACAAGTCGTCGAACAACATAACAAAACTATCGCTTTTATACATGTTTTAATATTGCGAGTCTCAACTTGATTATTTTAAAATCGTAAGTTGTTCTAAAACTTTAGATACAATACTTTCTCTCCCGTCGCTTCGATTGTCAGTTAAAATATTAAAAATCGAAATGTTTATACTGGTAGACTAAGATGATGACAAACAGAACTTGAAACAAAGACTTTTTCGAAACTAAAGAAATACTTTTTTAAAAACAACATTGTTTTTGGACACCAGCGGTATATTAACAATCCTAATTAAATTTAGAATTAAAGTTTATCATAGGAAATCATTTTTGTCAAATCATAAATTGCCACAGAAATATAAAATAATTGTCATTTACTTGATTTTCTAAAAGATTATCTATATGTTACACTGCTACATTGTATCATGCGATGCACAGAATTTAATGGTGATTTTCATATAAAATCCATGATTTATATTATAAATTATGTTTTAAGAAAATTAAAATTCTAATTCGAATATAAATCAAATGGGAGATATTTAAATTAAATCTGCGAACTTTGTCTGAACACCATTTCAATTATATATATATATATATATATATATATATATATAAATCAATTATAAACTAGTATTGTATGGATTTACTGGAGTAATAGGTGTTTAATATAGTTGTAATTCTCAATTTTTGGTGAACTATGACCTTTATTGAACTTAATCGCTTTGGTAACATGAACTGACTAGGCAACCATAGTGCTAGTACCATGAATCTTTACAGTAATATAATGTTGGTGTCGGGTACTGACACAATAGACACACTGTTGGTACGCTTAAAAGACTCGGTATATTTATTTTATATAGTGAGTTAGCGTTAAAGTTGCATTGTCGTGACTTTATATAATGTTAGTTTCACAATTGCAGGTTTACACATTCGTCTAGGATATTGTACCGTCCTAATTCCCCAAATTCCTCGCCAAAATATATAGTGGTTAAAGGGCGTAATACCGGCTCCTACTGATGAGTCTTTTTAGCACGAAAAGTATGTGCACGAGATTATACTTTCCGTTCATGCTGTCTTTGATTTATCCTTTTACGCAAACTTATTCTATCATGAACGAAATGCGCACATA
>JAQBSW010006856.1:0-45320 GCA_029291075.1 Eudiplozoon nipponicum | reverse complement strand
TTAATATTTTTGTGGTCTATTTTTATTGGTGTGTTCTACTTTGTTGAACGTACATGAAATTTTGTGCCAAAAATTTGTCTTATGCTTGATTTTAAGTGGCCTCGGATTTTACCAGGCATGCAAATCCCAAACACAATCATCTATGCGGAATGGACATATTCATTCGTATAAGTACGTAATTGTTTTTCTGTAAATAATTAATCATATTTCTCAGATTTCTTAAAAATATTTCCTACAATTTTGTGCAATTTTCTTGTTTCTGTTACCACGTCAAACATGAACAACAAAATTTCGGCTGAGTAAATGAACCTTACTGGCTTCTAACACGTTCGCGATACTAAACATTGAACACATGTATTATTAATTCAAACTGAAACTGAATGTGTGCCAGATAAATTTATTAATTTTTCAAGTATTAATTGCCTTTTGCCAGGTGTCAAATTTAAAAAGAACTGGTATCGTCACGCAGCACCTAAACGGCATGCTAAACACATAACACAAAATGCGCATGAACAACGACAAGAATAGGAATCAAAATGCCATTAAATCGTTAATTTTATTTTGTCGATCTTATCACGCATGTGTAACATTTTCATTCCAAACTAAAGTTGCTGCGAAATGCGAACCAGATGTTTGGCAGTGCTAGTCAAAATCATGACAATTTCGAGCCCATGAAATCCTTCCATGCCGCCCTTAGTGATGTGAGCAAAAAAGCTATTCGGTGTTGCCATTAATGCATTGGTTTACTCTGAAATTTTTCATAACTGCATGCCATTGGTAGTGATGTAACATCGCTAATGATGACCATCTAAATTTTCATGTCCGTAGTGGTGTTTCTGTCGTTTTATTCTTGCATGGCTAAAACAACCAACAGAGTTCTGTGTAACTATTCGTTGCAATATGCTATGGGCCGTTTCTTAGAAGCGCAAGCACTTTTATCACTAGTGTCGCCTGTTAAAGGACACATTGCGTAATTTCTTTTTTAAATGAAAACGTGCCGATCATTCAAATAAGGGCTGTGTATAAACTTGGTGTAACCAATTATTATGCCAATAAATTTTTCAAAACATGACGTGATCGGTGTAAAAGTTTATTATATCAGGGCGCATTAAATAGTGTGGATTTTTTTCTACCATGATGACATTGATGTTATCTATGGGGTAGGCTACCATTAGGACATTGAAGATGATACTAAACAAACATTGGTTTCTGCATAATGCGGTGAAATCACTATCATGCTGCCCATGAGCTGCTTGTCTGAAAATGACGTAGGAACCAGATTTTCCGAAATTTTTCCTGTGAGTATGGTGTCAACCCAGAAGATGGGACTGAAAACGAAGTCCCGAAAAGTCGGAGCATATATTTGGAAAAACTGGTTCCAAAGTCATTTTCAGACAAGCAGCTCATGGGCGGCATCATAGTAAAGGGAAAAATGAGAACCCATCAATCAATGTCAAAAACACCAGCTGTGCACCTAGAAATGTAAAGGATTCAATATTTTACCGACCTACGAGTGTTATTAATTGTCCCGCACAAGCAAAATGTGGAGAATAAGAACAAGTAAAAACAGCTCTGCTCAAGGTGCAACAACAATTAATGCGGTGAAATGTTTGAGAGTGCACGCAAGACAGTGATAATGATGCTTACGTGCATGATAGCGTTAATAATTAATTAATTAATTAATTAATATTTATTAAGTCAAAAGGGCGCTAACGATACCGATTGAGATTATGATGCAGATAACTTAGGATTTCATGAAAATATTCATATTAATGGGGACTATGATGATTGCTTTGCCAAAAATCAGATTGGGAAGACGATCAATAAATGATTTGATGCTAGATTTTACGATTTTGATCACCTAATGACGGAAATACGCCAAATCTGTTTTTTTTACGAGGTTTATGGCGAGGAATAGGATAATGCATTTGATGATGTGAATAATTACGCCGATTTAAAAAAAAATGCTTATAAGGGCAACAATGTATTTGATTGTGATTTTTACGACAATGCTGAGGAATTTAATGGCTTACATGTCTTCACCGATGTTCATATTGCTCAATCTATTCCTTAAGTCAAGTTTGCCAGCTTGAAGTAAACACCAATCCCATTGTATTTAACCAGTCGTTGAATAACATAACAAAACTACCGCCAGTCGACGACTCACTAAATGCAATGGGTTTGGTGTTTACTTCAAGCTTGCAAACTTGATCTAAAGAATTGTTACCACCACCCGCGCAATCAATTATTGTTAAATTGTTCAATCTATTGTTTATAGAAACAATGATGCTAATTAAGGCGAGAGATAAGTTTAAATTTGACTATAATGATGTTGAAAAATAACCAGATTGTGCTTAAGTCACAGCTTTTATTTCCAAATTGTTTGTACAAACTGTAAGTTGGCAAATAACAACTTTAATATTATCTTTCTGTGTGGAAATGAATCGGAATTATCGAGGTCAAAATGAGAAGGGCCGGACAATAAAGAATGTTTCTATTGGTAAAACGAATTTGGTCATTCTTCATTAATCAACAGAAACAAGGAAATAGAAGAAGTCTGCCAAATCCTAAGAAAAAATGAGAACAAATTAAATTAACTCAATCTGGATTTGATCTGAAAACATTCAGATTTTTAATCGCAATTTATTTTCTATAGTTTCCTTTAATTACGAGCAGTTATTACTAAATTGGCTTTAAAAATATAAAATAGCAAGACAGTCTGGAAGCATCATGTTGGATATTATGAAACAAAAAACTGACCGAAAAGGATTAAAAAGTAATAGATCAACGCTGAAACTGAAATTTAAATATCATGTTGTGAGGAAGAAGGTGATATTCTTGTTTCGTGGTTGCAAAATATATTTAATGGAACAGTATGTTATTACGCGACTTTACAGAAATTAATTGAAAATTGAATACCTTTTTTAACCGAGTAATGCTTTTAATGTCACTCACGCTGTTAAAGCTATGCTATTAATCAGATCACCTTTCGCAATACCGTTTCTTCTTCGTTGCACCTACAGGGTGTCGTGTTCATTAATTCTTGCTGTCAAATTTCTCTTTGTTCGCCTCTCTTATAATACGCCGCAAACTTAGACACAATTAGCTGTTGATTTTATGGCTCAAAATGCTTCATACGCAGTAACGGCAGATGGTTTGACTGCGCTATAGTACCAAACGGATGTAATGTATGCGAATTAAAATGCAGTTCATAAACTTTGGCGTGGGTATTGCATTGTCTACTTACCTTTTTTGTTTAAATTTCAAAATAATTTCTTATTATCATCTGTGTTTACAGAAACATCTTGATTATTATTTAGCTTGCCACGATAAGGCTTTTATATTTTACGAAGTGGAGTGGACACATTGAGAATAAGAGTATTGCAATTATCATTCAAATAACACTCTCTAAGTTAAAATGAGCATTGTCAAGATTCCCTTCTAAAAAAGGTTTTAACAAATCCCCTTTCGCGTGCTCTATAAATGGCAAATGAGAAATTCTTTTTATATTGAAAAATAACCAGATCATAAATATTGTTTCTACAACAATGTTTTAAACTTTTAAAAGAAACATGTTGCGAGACAGGAAATAAACAATTTACCTGATTTTCGGATTGCGTACCGAAATATTTGAATCCACTGTCATCATGATTTTTGCAGATATTTCAGGCTCCAATTACGGAGCCCTTTTTCAATGCCAAACACATCACACACTTAGTTGACAATCAATATGTCAAGTGGAAATATTAATTTAAACCGCCTCATTTATACTTGATTTTAGATCTCTTAAGCATAACGTTTTTTTTATAAAAATGTTAGGAAAGTGTATGTTAAATTGGTTGATTGTCAACTAAGTGTGTGATGTGTTTGGCATTGAAAAAGGGCTCCGTAATTGGAGCCCGAAATATCTGCAAAAATCATGATGACAGTGGATTCAAATATTTCGGTACGCAATCCGAAAATCAGGTAAAATGTTTTAAACTATCAACTCAGCTGCAATACCTGACAATGTATGTAGTAAAGTTAGAAAAATAAAATTGATTAAGCTTGATTAAATTCATGCTTTATGAAACAATGACCGAGAAGCGTAATACACATTTATAAGCAATTATAAATTAGACAGTTAAACTGTTTATATTCACTTAATGTACAATTCTATTTTGTTTTCCCGAATCACGATTATTAGCAAACGTATATACCGGAAGATTTATTTAAGCAAACACAAGGTATTAATTACAATAAAAATGCAATGAAACAGGACCCAACTAACGAACGATATATCTCAGTTTACCTTTTAAATGAGACACCCAATGCCAAATATTTACCATAAGAATTCAAAAAGCAGTGTCTGAGTGGATAACGAATACAAAAATGATGGCTGTTCATAAAACGAAAAGCCTTTTTATCTTAAATTTCAATGAAACGCTGCCTACTTCCAAACAGTCAAATATTTTCATTTCTAGTAATGCAATACCCACTCAGTAAGCTAAGTAGGCAGGGCTGACTTATTTATAAAGAAGTGAATCCAAGAGCATTTTAGACTAGTGAAGGGGAAGGATTTCTGGTATGGCCGAACACATTTTGTATATAAAGCACTCTTCAAAGTAAGAAACAAAAGGAGATGCATAATTCGAAAGCAGTCCGTTGAGAAATCATTTCTTCGCAGTTGAGTAAACAAAAGAAACTTTCACATTATTTGAGTTTAAACTTTAAGTACTGTGTGTGCACGTCTGTATTTGCATGTGCGTTTTTTACGCTTTTCGTTCGTTGTTGTACAATGTATGCCTTTAATTCGTCCTGAGCTTCTTTGTTTTCCTATATTTAATATATAACGTTCCAGATATTTTCGTCGAATTTAGAGTTTTTGAAAAGAAAATGGTCTTTCATTTTTAATAAATAATAATCAGGCTCTATATTGAAGTTATGCGTCAATATATAATTCATTTCAAAATTTACTCCACTTTTAATAAATAAACTCAAGATTATACATGACTCTCATATATATGTTCACGAAACTTTTAAAATTTGATTATTCTGTCCAATATTTCTTGCACCATATTCACTTTGCGAGAGACCCCTTCTCTGTTCCTATTAGTAAGACATGTAAGATATATACTTGACTACTGACTTCAGTTCCATCAGTAAAATTAGTATAATAGCGTCAGTTATAAAATCTATTTAATGGATTTTCTACTTTACTTTGTTGTTCATAGTTTATAAATATATTATCTTTGTAGTTTTGAGCAATCTGAAATTATGCAAAATATTTCATCGTTTTTGCTAATATTGCCATTAAGACACGAGTTAAACTCAGGAATATACTATTCGTCTGTCTACACAGTTGGCCATTCAAGGTGAACTTTGCATTTGAAAAGCTCTAAATTAACATTCTTTTAAAATATACTTTATATAAAATGTTTTGATGATTGATTGCAGCATAATAGAAAGCATACTAAAAATTATTAAATAACGAATTTCATGTTAAAAAAGGAATTCAATTATCAAATCTTCTTCGTAGAGATAATGAAAATTTATGCGCGACGAGTTGCTGCCAAATTACCTTGCTGTGTCTAACAAGGTTCAGCTTATCCATTTCTCCGCTACTTTGTATTATAGATATTTATGAGTGTGGTTAAGCACGCCTTCTTTAACACTTATTTCGTTGCACCAAATAGAAGCAAAACAAATGGCATGAGAATTCTCATTTACACAGGTTAAATCATACTTCAATCAAACTGGCTTTAATAATTAACGTTATTCACTAGACAAGCATGCGTCAAAATGTGTACCGTGTTTCCAGTCATGTGTAATCACATACACGCTTACACGAAGTTGGTGAATCACAGTCAGTCGTAAAATTTGAATGTCAAGGTTGGGTTTTTAACATAAGTAATGCATATTCTAATTAGTTTGCATCTATAATTAGAAGAAAGTTTAAATTTTTAGCAATTTCACATCAAATGCTCAATGGTGAAAAATTTGTTAGATGGATGAGGAGAAAAGTTACTTCTTTCGCATTTTCAAATGAATTCGGAGCATGCCAGGATTCGAAGCGAAATTTGGAAGCAAGTATTATTCTAAGTTAAAGTATAGAGATAAGAGATAAATGGAGTTATATAAGAAAGTATGACGGATATGTTAATAGAAGGATCTTAGTAATAAAAAATTAAAAGATGACTACTCAAATATAAGTTTCCAAATAAGAGTTAAATGAAATTAAGGCATAAACTAAATTGACAAAATGTTTTTAATGGGAATGGAAAATAAAACATTTACTGGCGATCATAAAAAAAACAAAAATATAGAAATCAAGATATATTTCCTAAATGTTGTTACTTCGGGTAGTTTAACGGATAGTTCTCAGGTTAACCAATCCCTATCCATCATGCTTAACATTCGGTTGAAACTAGTTTCGGTTTCTGATTCATGCACTTTCGTTTCATGTCAGTGTTGTTATAGACGTTATTATACTTAACAAAATCAACTTTGGTAGATTACATAACAGATCTTGTTCATTTCACTCACAAATGCATATTAAGATCCGCTGGCATCCATTTCTACCAATTATATGCTGGACGTCCAATCAATGACGTACAATACAAATACTAATGTCTCTAAGAGTCAACCGATTTTATCATAATCGGAGGAGTTTTCAGAATACTAGATGAAATATTATATAAAGTCAACTGTGGAGATTGGTAAATACTAAGGTTAATGCTAAACTTGAAGTTAATAAGCAAATCTATTTGCTAGTAAATGAGTCCTTTGTAAGACGCAAACAACTTGATAAAACATTGTGACAATTTTTGTCAATAAAATACATGAATGATGTTCGGTTTATTCTTTGGTTTACTAGAGAACATAAAATATGCGTGTCGGAGTTTAAATAGTGACCAAGATTTAATATATGAAGTAAATGTTAAACAGATTTACCTAATATAAATAGACAAATAAAGACCTGCTCGTAAAAATGTCACAACAATCAAAAGATTAGGATAATGAAGGTGAGAAAGCAGAAAAGGGCATAAGATACAGAGTATGTGCTTTAATACCATTTACATATTCTGCAGGTACGCTTTTGCTAAAACCGTGAAAGTCAAATTTGTGAATAGCATGTGCTAAAAATCTGATCGACATGCAGTCCGCCTTAAACTCAAATGGAGTGCATGTCAATTCGTTTGGATAGTGAGATTATATGCTTAGCGACATCATTTGAGATTAATAAAGTTGGAAGAGGTGTAGTAAAATTACCATTTCTCCAGCATACTCTAGAGATTCAACATCGCTGTAGTTGCAAGAATAATACCCCGGCTATTGTTGAGTAGATGACTCCTTCTATATTTCCTATTTTGGTGTTTAGTTCTATAAACACGCATGACGTGAATCACTATTGCCAGAAAGATTTCGTGCGAACATCAGCACAACTAAGGGAATTTTCATCGTGATGCAATACTGAATTGTAATTTCATTATTGCTTCAGTCCATTTATTAATGAAAATATCTCATGTTCTTAAAGAAACCTTAATCAGTGCCTGCCCGACGTAAGTCTCTGATGGCCCTTCAAAGATAATGTGAAATATTATTAGTAGACAGGCATGTAAACAAGCCAACTAATGCTTAAATTAGTGTAGAAGGTGCTTAAATTTATCAAATGCCATATAGAACGGCAACAATCAAAGTAGATGTATTTCTGCGCTATAGAAAATTGATTCGATTAATTTAATAAATATGTTTATTGTGATCGTAACTGTGTAAAGAAAAATCAACCGCAATTCTATTTGATGTTCCATGAGTAAGGGTGAGAACTACGTTTCAGGTTTTATAAGAATTAGATTTAGTGCTGTTTGAATGTCGCTAGTCAGTTTACCGTTGTAAGTTTATTATAACCGAGGGAGGGCGAAACACATCAATATGCCCAACTGACGGTACATTTCCTGTTGAAAAATGGACTGGTGAATATTTCAAATAAGCAAATATGATTTAAATTATCATCACCACCTGCACAAACAATAATCTTTAATTGTACAATTTATGCCAACATTATACGTCTTTGACGGCATAGAAACTACTCAGCCGGTATATCCAGTCAAATGCAAAGTATGAGTTTGAGCCATATATAATAATGATTTTCAATGACTTATGCATGCATTGCGCTTTGATATTCAGATATTTTTTCGTCATACTTTGATTAAGAAAGGTGAAATTTGAAATACGTCCTGACGTATAACTGAAGGTATTTTTGCAGACATACAACTTGTTAAATAAAATGTAATTGGTGATAACATCAAACCCAAAAACTTGATTTAACTAATAGTTGGTACGCATATTACATATTTAAAATATCTTATTCATAAATACAATGCGTCATACTTACAGGTGAATCTTCAACTTTTGGCAGTAGCCAAGAATGTTATTATGGCTAGAATCAGTAGCATAGCGAATATGAATCAATCTTTTTATACTCGAGGGTGTTACTTATAAAATTTTGCCAGTTTCTGCCTCAACATCTCTAATTATGAACAGAAAGAAGAACGCATTGTTTGTTGCGGAGAACTTATATAAATATGCAATTTTGTATTATGTAGTGCGTATCTAGTAACAAATTAATTCAAATAGGTTAAAAAGGATAAATTAAATTTAGCTTGAACAAAAGAGATAATCTTATATGCACAATTTTTCGTGCTTACTGGCAACTCATCAGTAGGAGCCGGTACAACGCCCTATAACCACTGTATATTTGGTCAAGCAATGCTTGCCAATTGGACGATGCAATCACCTATATGCAATGATGAAGTTAACTCCATATAATATCTTTGATATTTCAACTTCAAAACCTACTCACTATATATGATATATACAGAGCCGGCAAATGGTACTAACACTATGCTTTTCGAAATTCTAAGTCAGTACATGGTACCGACAAAATAGATTTCAAGGTATGCTACATTTCACCAAAATAGAGAATTACATTAACTTGTGAACACCTGTTACCTCAGCAAATCAATGCACTCCGGCCTTTATCACTAATAATACATGTAAAAATATAAAATTTTCATTTATTATATATTAAAACGTAGACGAACGTCTTACGCAAATGATTAAGGCGAAAATTCGGCATATTGGCACACAGGATAATATTTTATTCAGATTGCTTGCAACGTAACGAGTTGTGATATTTAGCTAGGTCAGTTCATTTTTTATCAGTTGTATCAGAGATACACTAACATACCTTGTTGGGAAATGTGGCGTAAAACTGAGGCTTATTTACCAGGAGAAATGAGCAAATAGTTTGTTTTAAGTTGTGCAAATGAAAATGAGGTATTTCAACTAAAATTTAATAGCTAAATTTATTCATATATGGATGCGCGTGAGGAAGCTTCTATGAACCAACTAATTTGATATTTTGCACATTTTAATGTATTTTAGGTGACAAAAACTGATATGGTACCACATGTGCACACAACTAAGTTTGTTGAACAAAAATAATCTAGTTAACATTGAAAGTTTATCAGAGCATAACACTTTTTCTTTTCACTTTACGAGTAGTTTGACATATATTTTTACGTAAAACGCGTGACGGTGCTCGAATGCATACCTGCTGCAAATTGCTTTACATATACTGAGCTACACTTTCGTGTAGCTCATATGTAAATTATTTAGAGGACTAAGCCAAGTGAACCAAGACATCTGTTGTTCATAGGACTCATGTGTTATAATAAATTGGTTCAATGAAAGCAAATCTGTCTACCATATTACCCGTGTTATGTCGTGTCTAACGCGTGTTGATTTGTACACGCAATTGTTTTCATGGGAAATAAGTACGTCTGCATTTTCGCAGGTCTTCTACATTCTCTTGTACAGCAATTCACCACGCTAAATAGAAAGCTTTTATGAATTGAAGTGCGGTTCTCAGTGGTGTATGCCATGTTGGACAGCAGTCTGAAATCTATTACACGAAAGGTAACATGGCAGACATACGGTAACTTCAGTTGAACGCAACAGAAAATGGGCTATTACTCAGAAATTCATCGTACCTGTCATTTCTTTTAAACCCACCTACTAGATCAGAAATTCATTTATTTTATGAAATGTCATTATTAATCATGAATTTTTGGTTCAATCCGATAACACGGCGAGCATCAATCAATCGCTTTACCTCCACTCCATCGGAACTGAAGTCATTAACGTGGTTTCAAATTATTTACCAGTTTGAGCTTTGGCATGATGTGGTCATTAGATCCTGGGTACACCACATCGTGTTTAACAAAACATCACATTTAGTTTTTTTTACAAAGACATTTTTACCGTTAATAATAGACAAAATTATGTCTGGGCTTTGCTTTTGCTTGTTAAGCATGCAATTGTTTGTCCACTCCAAATGAAAGAATAGAGTATTTGTTTATATCATTCGAGCATAAAAGAATTTTTTTTAAAAGATATTAGCGATGAGTGAAGAGGGTTTTTTAAAGATATTTATTTTTTGACAAAATATATTTTTAACGCTCACTGTCTGAAACTTTGCAGTAGAAATGAAAACCTATGGGCTATTGTACCAGATGTTTTAAGTCATCCAAACAACCGTTGTATGATTTTAGTTAAGCCAGACAGTAATCTGATATTTAACATTAAAAACTCACAAGCTATCTTTAGTTAATTGCAATTTTAACAAAGAATAAGTTATATTATCCAATTTATACACTATAATGCTCTAAATGAGGTGGATAAATTATCCTAAATTCCATATAGTGGCTATAGTTTATGGGGGATCTACATCAATTAGTTACAAACGGAAATATAGTAAATAATTCACGACCAGATTCTTAATACTGGCCTACCTTAAAGAATAAAATTTGCTATAAGACAATTTGTTGGTTCTTTTAAAGAGGAGCTTCAAAATATTATAAGTTACTCAAATAAAAGTATTTTGACCCATTAGACACTTTGAAACAGTAGCAAACTTTCACAATATTAATAATTCAAGTACAGAAGCCAGATACTGCGTTTGAAACTCGGCAAATAACAGTCTATGTCACAGTATGGCGAAGTCGCCTCAAAACACATTCAGGAATATCTCTTAGATTTGGCACAAATCGAAACCCTACTACATAATGTTATACACTTGTTGTGGTAAATGCTAACAAACAAGAACATGACAGTTCAAATCAGAGCCTTCGCGATTACCGATAAGTTAAACAATACAAGTCAATGTAAACGCTTAAAATGAGGAGCACTTTAATTTTGATCTGCTCAGTCTCTTTCGTTGCGTATTAGAAATTCTATAAAAAAATTACTTCATGTCACACGAGTAGAATATCGGTTTGATGGATTTTTGAAAAACTGAAAAAATAGTACCAATTGGGTAGTCCATAACCAAGGTAAACCTGTCAAATTCAATACAGGCAGCCACAAATTATTCCACATTTATTCTCACCTTTCTAGTGGTACTCAAGCAATTGTCAACCATGGTCATACAACTGGTTGACCACACATTCATTCTTGTAATATTTATTCCTTTTCGATTGACTAGTCCAAAAAGTGAAATAAGTAAAACTAAATGACATCCGGTATTAATTTTTTTTCGAATTTACTCCATTTGTTGAAGACCAATGTTAATTATTCGACCGACTTCGGGACCGGAGCCTTCAGCTAGATCATTTACGCACCTCAATTGGTTAACAATTCTAACAAAAATCAATCATATTTAAATTTTTATCCTCGAACTTCAAGCTAGCTAAGTATAAGATATACAGTTAGGAAACAAATAAAATTTAGCATAAATTGTGCAACACCTTAAAGTCAAATCAAAACGATTAGTTCGCCGTGTGATAGAAGTATAAAGATCTAGATAAAACTCAAGAAGAATGATTATATGTAATTATTTGTATAAACTACAAAAAGTCTATATTCGGCCAAAAATTTTACTCAAATTATCTCTAGATTGTAAAGCAATAAAATTAACCTATTGAAACAGCCCCGACATACAAAAATTAAAGAATCGTTTTACAATGAATTGTAACAAAATTTTTATAGCTATTTAATTAAACAATTATTTAATGAGCGGTCGGCAATTATTATTTAAGTAAAGTTTGCGAGATTTGTATAAACATCAATCCCATTATATATATATATATATATATATATATATATATATATATATATATATATATACATTTGTCAGCATAAACTAAGCATCGTATAATGTAGAAAAGATAATTCACCCAGTGGACATGTTTTGTCCTTTTTGGGAACTCTTTGTTTCCTGTAAAATGTTTGCCACTTATAGGTCTAGAACGTGACTACATCTGATGCGGAGTCTGTTGCTCTAAACGCTGAGTCACCCAACTGCACGTTACACACAGTTTTCAATCATATAATAACTCATGCTGTTGGTTCGCCTTTCCTTCACGTGGTGCCTATACGGAACCTGTGTAGGTCTAAAGCTCCACCTTTTGTACGTTATTATACATATCACACATGATTTTTTTTAAATGGAGAATCTATACCAATGATATGAAATCCTTAGTGAAACTAGCATTCTCGCAGAATAATCAGAAATAAATTAATGGGAAAACTCAGTATATATTACATATGACAACGTTATTATACATATCACACATGATTTTTTTTAAATGGAGAATCTATACCAATGATATGAAATCCTTAGTGAAACTAGCATTCTCGCAGAATAATCAGAAATAAATTAATGGGAAAACTCAGTATATATTACATATGACAACGCAATTGTCACAATTAGCCAGCACAGCTTCATTATGTTGTACAATAGTTACGTAATTGAACAGCCGACACAATATACGAAATGAAAGGTATGTCGCTAAAATAATTAAATCGCGCATTTAAAGCGATATAACCGTAGTTCATGCCCGAACCTGCTCAGGAAATTGGATAATGTCGTCCTAAGACGCAGAAAATAAATATTCAAATTTGAGTAGAAATCGGTAGTTGAAACAAGATTAACAAATGTTGCACTCAAAATTCAGAGTTTATAAACTGTATATACGAATAGTGGTTTTGTTTCATTCAGTCAGTCTCCGTCGTTCTCTAATGATGAAAAGAGGGGCTCTAAACAAATAAAAATGTGTGACGTACCTTAATTTCTCTGTTGTGGAGATCAATTAACTTATGTGACGTTAATTAACTCCTCATATAAAAATAAATCAACTTTTTATTTTTTGATATATGATGTTATCAATAGTTTAAAAAATAGTTTTGCTTTTAAAAATAAATGTTAAATATTTGGAGAATGCTTTTTGTGCAAATTGTCGAACATTATGACTTGTCTTTGTTGACTTTATTGTTCAGTCTTCTTGAGATTGTGAGTTTCGTAGCCCGTAAGCTGCGTGTTCCTAGGTTAGGTTTACCTTGGTTTCTGAAGGTCATTTAACGAAGGGATATTTTTACAATAAATTATTGAAATTGACTTAAAGATATTATTCTTATTGATATTACGGGAAGGATTTCAAATTCACTTCAGGTAATAATCGTGGATAGTCTGTTTTCAATGTTTGCATTTACGGAAAAGCACATTGTGAAAATCAGCGAGACGATGAGCGTACGCACTTTGTTGTAATAAAATGGTTTGTGAGAATTAATCTATCTAATACATAATAAGTTAGAATATGAAATTGAACTAATTTTCTACAGTCATTAATGAATTATGAACTGGTCACTGAGGGGTTTATATTTCATGAATGATGTAAAAACATCATCCAAGGATTAGTAGTCTTCCGCGTTGCTCTGTTTATGTCAATTGAAGATTGAATGACGTCAGTGTGTATGACTGACAGCAGTTCTGCTGATGTGTCACTGGTTAAAATATGTCCACGAATTTGACTTCTATCGTTTTTATCGCCATTCGCACAAACAATGACTACTTAATTGCCTAACGTGAAAGCAATGTCATAAAAATGATTTCAGCGATATTGCGCTGCTAAAATTCTAATCAGGTTCAATGCATGCGAGATCATGAGTGGTGAGAGCCGCAGCTCTATTTAAAAATATGAAAATTTAAATAAATGATAACAAAAATAGGCCACAGCTTAACAACTGAAGATTTACTACCACGTAAAGCAAAAATTAGTAAATATAAATAAAGAACTCACAAACGAAAATGAGTAGAGAGGTGGATATTGCCAAAATAGAAAGACCAACTAAAAAAACTTAGAAAAAAGGCCGCTTAGATCTCCACACACGAGCTGCCCTAGACCACGTAAACTACAGCAAAAATGAGCATCTGTAAAATAGCATCTTTTCGATTTTCATTGTATCGCTTCGTAACATGACCACGCCTCCCAGTGAACTCTGCCAGAAAGTTAACAAGGAGAAGATTATACGGGAACGCTTTGACGACATTGTCACTGAGCAGGATACAACGCGATATCACGTTATGTTTACAGCTATGACTTAAAACTTGATTTTAGGTTAACTTCAATTCTTTTTGCCACGTTAAAATCTGCCGTTCAAGAAACCTAAGCAAATCCGGTGCAGACTGATAAAATATCACCAAAATGGGCGGTCGAGCTGAAGGTATATATCAAATGTGATCACGCAAGTGCAAATGAGATTATAGTAATTGTGTTGCAAACGATGATCTTCGTATACAAATTCTCTACAATCTGTTATTTGTATGATGCGCTAAGACAGAGTAGCAACAAGAATGTATTAGGTGTTGCGAACCTAGTAACAAATTAGTTCAGTTTTGACCAGAAGGATAAACCAAAGGCAGCATGAACGGAAAGTATAATCTCATGCACATTCGTTTCGTGCTTACTGGCGACTCATCCGTAGGAGCCGGTATTACGCCCTTTAACCACAATATAATTGGTAGAAGAATGTGGAATAATAGGACGGTACAATCTCCTAGACGAATGTGTAAACCTGTAATAGTGAAGCTAACATAATCTGAAGTCAACGACAATGCAACTTCAATACTAACTCACACTACATAATATATATACCGAGTCTGTAAAGGATACTAACACTATGGCTATTGTGTTAGTAACCGATACCAACATTATTGTACCGAAAAGGTACATGGTACTAACACTATGTTTTCCATGTCAGTACATGGTAAAAACATGATGGATATCAATCTATGCTATAGTTCACCGACATTGAGAATTACAACTATTTCTGAACACCTGTTACTCCAGTAAATCCATACACTCTGGCCTTGATCGATATCAGTTATCACATTTCGCAGTAAGCATGACATCATTCAATTCAATATATTACAGTTAAATACTGTTTGTTGCGAAGAACTAATATATATGCAAGTATGTATTAGGTTTTGCGAACCTAGTAACAAATTAGTTCAGTTGTGACCAGAAGGATAAACCAAAGGCAGCATGAACGGAAAGTACAATCTCACGCATATACGTTTCGTAGCAACATCTCTGCAAATTACTTAAATAGAAAGGGTGGCTAACTTGTCCCAGACAATCGAAGCGGCTTCCTTCTTCAAAAAATAACTAAATAGGCCATGCGTCTTGCCTACAAGTTATGTCACCGTGTGTCTTCAATTTACTCGCTGACATAAAATCTGGGTCTGCAACTTTATTGCCATTACGAGTTGGCATTTCATTATTTTATCTCTAACTCTGAGGATAGTTAAAGATTGTTGATCTATGTTTTGAATAATGGCATAACTTCAGTGTCAAAACTGATGCAGGGGCCACTAAAAATTGCCAAAATATTGTCCGTCGTCCGATAAACTTGACATATTTTGCATGAACTATTAAAGTTAAACGGTGTGTGAATTCATCTTACTCATTTTTGTAACATACATGGTGAAAATAATGTTAGCTCTAGCCTAATCAGTTTTTACTCGCATGAATTGTAAAGGTGATACTCATTGGTGTAAAACATTTCTTTATCTTAGGCAATATATGGCAGCTCAGGACGACTATGTACCTCTAGATGCGATACTAAGCGTATGCACAATATGTTTTACATAACTATACACATACAGGCTAATAATTGTGCAGCTATATTCGCATTGAAGAATTTGAAATCATATATTAAATGTGGGAAAACGAATTTGCATTTTGACTTTTTGTCAATTTTTGTTGTTTACTTTATTTATTTGTTCACTAAAACGAGCGCAGATCTGGAGACAGCCGCCAGAGTTAATCGATGTACCGACGAATAAACTAGATATGGTGGTATAACAGAGAATTCACATACTAGTTCATTTCTAAACGAACAACGAAAATCGCAGAAAAAAGAGACAAATATAATTTAAAATGAGAACTAGTTATTCTTTTTAAGGTTATTGTTACAATAATTTATCATTTCTAAACTATCAAAGAAAATCACAGAAAAAAGAGACAAATACAATTTAAGATGAGAATTATATATTCTTTTTAAGGTTATTGTTAAAATAATTTATCATTTCTAAACTATCAACGAAAGTCACAGAAAAAAGAGACAAATACGATTTAAAATGAGAACTAGTTATTCTTTTTAAGGTTATTGTTACAATAATTTATCATTTCTAAACTATAAAAGAAAATCACAGAAAAAAGAGACAAATACAATTTAAAATGAGAACTAGTTATTCTTTTTAAGAAAATTGTTAGAATAATTTATCATTTCTAAACTAACAACGAAAATCACAGAAAAAAGAGAAAAATACAATTTAAGATGAGAATTATATATTCTTTTTAAGGTTATTGTTAAAATAATTTATCATTTCTAAACTATCAACGAAAGTCACAGAAAAAAGAGACAATTACAATTTAAAATAAGAACTATTTATTCTTTTTAATGTTATTGCTACAATTATTTATCATTCCCCTGACTTTTAACTTACTTGATCTATTTTGGAAATCAATAATTGCTTAATTGAATAACTGATATAAATTGAAAAGAACTTTGGTAGTTACACGATGCAATCATTATTATCGTCCGTTCTGCCCTTCTGGTCCTGGAAAATTCAAGATCGGCTTTTAAACAGTGCTTAAATTTAGTGTCTTTTGTTATTTGAGATTACCGTTATAGGTTTAGATAGTTGAAATTTGGCGCCTTGTTTTGAGAATCAGACTTATTGCGCTTTCTTCTTTATATTAGGGAGACAAAATAATTTTGATTTTGAAATATTTACACATTTCTGTCAGACAGAAGGCTACACAAGCTTTCAAACTACTGTATGAGGCTTTTCGTCAGTTAATTCTCCGCCTAGGTAGAGCGTAAATCTACAACTAACGAGTGCGCAGTGAAAGTTGGAACACTTTTTTACAGTATAAAAAATGTCCAGGCTACTACCACGCCAACTATAATGAATTGCGGCATGATTTATTTGAGTTATTCACGCGATTGGCGATTCCATATAGTGTGACGCTTTACACTACGCCCAGATTTCATTGATCAAACTGTGTTCTGTGTAGCCATTCAAGAGACATTCACAACTTTTGTTGCGTACGGTGGTCAAACGGTAATTGCCACTAAAATGAAATTCTGCGCTCCATACACGTCCTACTTGAGCGTTCGTGTCACCCACAATCAGGTATAAATTTAACCTTCCTACCTTTCCTATTAGACACAATGTGTTAGCATAAAAGGCGCCTTGTCGTTTGTATGTAGTGAATTTATTGGGAATAAATGCTAACACAATAGAAAAGCAACTTTTATTATTGATCTTAGCATTCTGTGCAGAAATCGCTTTTAAGCGTGCGTTATAAACGCAGTAAAAGGAGGTGTGGTTCGTGAACTAGGAACTTCAGCAATCTTTGCATCGTCTAAAACTTCGGTGTTAACGGAGGATCGAAGCAATATTAGATAATTAAGATTGATTCGAACAGTTTGAGTCGCAGATATGCAACGTGTAATAGTTTCTAATTTGTATAACGTATAAGCCGTCCAATCCGCTTCCGGTTTCGCACATTAAATGAGCCTGTGGCGAAATACGGCCTAAATTTAACGATTAGTGCATTAACCGAAACATTTAAGATGCTTGATAATACGATATTGAATTTAGTAATTATTGTATTCTTTAAAGTATGTTGGGTGCCGTATGCGGATTCACTTAATGTTAACAATAACCGTTTCGTCTAGACGAGCCTTAATATTCTTTTATTTCCTTACAGTATTCATTTGTCTCGCTAACACTCTCACCAACTAAGTTGCCAAAGACTAAGAGGCCATACCGTTGCTTTCAACAATGCTTTAATTATTATGTACACACTTATTGAAATTTGCCCACCTAAAGTCCGTCATAAAATCAAAACATTTAAACGAAAAATATTATTTTCTGATGTTCGACTGTTGATCCAAGTACTCTATTGAACTTTAGTTGCTTCATTCTATCCATTTTCGGGGCAATTCTTTGACATTCAATTCATTGGCGCGTTCTCGTTTTCAAAGGCAATCACTACGACATACACTGAGTGCATCCAATGTTCTTTTCTATTAATGAGAAAGAAAAGAAACTGAGATAGTGCCAGCGAGCAATGGAAGAGGAATCATCGCAGTAAAGTTGCAAAATTTCATGCTGAAGGCGAAGATCCACATAAACTGAACAACTTTTACAAGCATTTAAATTAAAATAAGGGTCAATTTTTTCCTTAGGAGATTTTAAATGAATTAAATATTACCAAATATATCCGATTAGACATTTCATAGATTAAGGTAAGAAAAGCACTAGGTCTTGCTCACCCAGTAAGATATTAGTTCAAATATGACAAGAAAGATAAACCAAATCAATATGAACGGAAAGTATAATCTCATGTTCACACCCATTTCGTGCGTACTGGAGACTCATCAGTTGGAGCCAATAAATACGCCCTATAACCACTAATTTTTTTTATTGCCGAATTTGAGATAATTTGATGATACAATCTCCTATTCAATGTTTATACCAGCAATAGTGGAGCGACTTCAAAGCCAACTCACTACATATAATATACATAGACCGTGTCTGAAAGGGGTAACAACACTATGGATATTGTGTCAGTACCCGATAACAACATTATAGTACCGAAAAGGTACATGGTACTAACAATATGGTTGCTGAGTTGGTACACAGTACCAACGTAATGGATTTCAAGCTATGCTTAATTACGCAATTTAACGGTGACGTATAGAACATTTTACAATCCAATTGTCCCACATTCCTCACCAAAAAAATGTAGTGGATATAGGGCGTAATACCGGCACCCACTGATGAATTGCCAGCAAGCACGAAATGAATGTGCACCTGAGACTATACCTTCCATTCACGCTGACGTTGGTTTATATTTCTGGTTCTATTTAAACTAATTTGTTACTAGGTGCGCAACCCACTATACACAATTGCGTATATATATATATATATATATATATATAATTTATTCTTCACAATAAACGGAATCTAATAGTCACTTATAAGCCAGGGAGATAAGACTGGAAGTCTATCCCATCTACCAGATGAAGAGACCCAGTAACAGCTACAAAGAGATTTCCCTCCTACGATGTGGGGCCTTGTAGCAGAAGGCGTGTAAGTTACTCTAAAAAAATTATGTAATTACATGCAAGACGGAGATAATTACTCTACACAATGGGTTCCAATTCAACCTTGAGCCATATGACCGACAAATGAAGGCTATCTCCATGGCCTATAGGTGTATCAAAACAGGCAAAGGTGTATCCGTTTTACGTATGATAGTGATAACTATACAACAGGAACTAAGGAGTTAGCCCCGCCAGACGCTGTCTTGCTTACCTTTGCTGCAAATTAGGCATAGCAGCACGAGAAACTGTAACACCTGTCGGCCGTACCGACAGGACAGCAATCGTCTTTTTTCATTATCTACAATGGTTGCCAGTCAGTATCGACAAGGTTCACGGTCACACTTCCGATACGATTGGCCGGGGTTCATCCGTTGTCCAGCTGAAGTTACCTCGACCATAGGCTAAAAAATGTCTCCAACTATAACAACAAAGGAAGGCTAATTTACACCGACATAGAAAACCAGGTATACAAATTTCTGAATGCACACTCTTCAATATATATATATAAATATATATATATTTAAATATTATCTCACTAGAACAAAATATCTGACCCATAATTGAATGTCATTTTTGTGATGTTCAGTTAAAAAATCAGCCACCAGAGGCACTGGAAGGAATTCCGCCACCACCACCGCCACCACCACCACCACCGCCACCGCCGAGTGCCGGATTTCCAGGTCTTCAGCCACACAATAGAAAGGCAGCAAACAGTATACCAGCCCCACCGCCCCCACCACCTCCTCCGGGACAACCTAAAACCATTCAGGAATTCATGGAAAAGATTAAGATTTTCCCGAAATCCTCGCATGACAAGGTAGACCCTCAGAAATGCTTTGATATTGCAAACGCACTGCATAGTTCAGAAAGCCGAGGCGCCCGCCTATTTGCTAAGCGAAAAGCTCGTTCGGCAAAATGGGAATCGGAGGAAACGGAAGGTGAGGCTGTATCAAATTCCTTTTCAGCAATGGATAGATCACCTGTGAGTTGCAGTCTGAGTGCAAACCGTGGTGGTACAGCCGGTGGCGCCAGTGGTTTTGCACCGATAATGGTACTTCCCATGCATCCTGGACTTTCACCAGTTGATGGGCAGAAACAAAAGCCGAAGCTAAACTCAAAGCTAGGCTGTGGCCCAGGCGAAAGTGGAGAATCAGACGGCAATACAGAGTTCGGAGGCCGCAAACAAGGACCTGTTTCGCGGCAACTGGAGAGCATTTTAAAACACTCCTCTAATGCACCGAGTTTCAAAGTACCAGCGCCAATATTGACACCACAGGTATCGATGGACAGACAATCATCATCGGACAGATCTGTAGGCAACGTCGATCCAGGTGACGCTGTAAGCTCAGTAGCTTCACGCAATTTTCTCGGAAATAGTGAAATAGGCGAAGCTACAATGTCATTGGCATCGTTGCTAAACTCATCTGCGTCTTGCGCTGGTGACAGGCCAGGAATAGAGCCGTCAAGTGAGTGGATTAATCTGCTTTATTTGAATTTAGATTAATGCTATTTTCATTAAGACAAGAGACATTTGTACAGATTATGTTAGATATAATTGCACTAAGTTTCATTGTATTTCTTATTATAAATTTAAATAAAATGCCTTAAGTTATTGCTACCATAATTTCAACATTATAAGCAGTTACATAAAACTAGTTAGCTGGTATACAACAAAACGTAATCTAGTTAAAAAGGTAAAATATTCCTTGCGAATTTTCTTTCCATGTTACAACATAATGTAAATAAAATGTGTAATGTGAATTGCATTTATTATATTTCTGTATATGAATTCAGGCAGTATGTCGAATAGATTAATTTTAAATAACACTGAAAAGGCAATTATCTTGAAGATATTTATATAACAATCTTTGATTGCGCGGTTGGTGATAACAGTTCTTGAAATCAAGTTTGCGAGCTAGTAGTAAACACCAATCACATAGTATTTTACCAGTCGAATAATATAGTAAAACTACCGTCAGTCAAAGGTACTGACGCGTTTCCAACTTCCACTATCATCACCAGAGTACGACGGAAAATTGAATAGCGAGAATCAAACCGCAATGCATGTACATGGAAAGCAAATTTAGATATGCGGCTCTCACCTCAAGTAGTCTCGCACATGTCATGCTGGACTGGAAATAATGGCTGCACAATTTCTATGCAATCACGACCATAATCTTGTTTCAGTTTTCGCCACAAATGAATATATAGGAAACAAACTTAAACAATCACTGATTGCGCGTATGTTGATAACAATTCTTTAAGTTTGCGAGCTTGAAATAAACTTAAAACCAATTGTATTTAACCAGTCGAGCAACATAGTGAAACTACTGACCTTCAATGATCATCATTAGAATACGACGGAAAACGGACTAGCGTGAATCAAACCACAATGCCTATATATTGAAATCAAAATTGTGCAACCAACATTGCCAGTCAAGTACAATGAATATGAGACTATTAAATGTGAGCCGCATATCTAATTTTTTTTCCATATATATATATATATATATATATATATATGCATAGTGGTTTGATCCTCGCTAGTCAGTTTGCCGCCGTAGTCTGATGATGATCATGGAAGGTCAAAACGCGCCAGTATGTGTGAATGACGGTAGTTTGGCTATATTGTTCGACTGATCAAATACAATTGGATGTGTTTACATCAAGCTCGCAAACTTGATTTAAAGAAGCTCTAAGCATCGACAGAAACTAATGCTTCAAGTTTCACTACTATCAAGGAAAAGTGAATGAGTGTATGAGATAAAAAAGTAGTATTGACTTAAACCACATTGTGTTTTGTATCTACACATTTTCAGCTATAGCTTATTAATCAGTTTTTTTAATGCATTGTGTAATCAGTATTTGATATGAAGTAGACTTAATTAAAAATTGAATATATATACATATATAGAACATAGCACCGTCCAACTGTCCCACATTTCTTGACAAAATATATAGTGGGTTTGGGGCGGAAGGTTGGCTCTTTCTGATGAGTCACCAGGAAGCACGCATCGCATGTATAAATGAGGTTATAACTTTTTGTTTATGCTGACTTTGGTTTATCATTCTGGTCTTATTTGAACCAACTTATTACCAGATACGTTATACATTTTAAAAATTGCATATTTTTTACTTATCCAAAATGGAATATATAAACATTGATTGCACTATCTGCTCTTTCTTGACATAGTAAATAGAAAACATCTTTCGTACTGCCAAGCTGTCTCTCACATTAAGGAATTCCTGCGCCACTTGAAATACCTGCTTCAATTACTTTACCATTAATGTTCTACTTGTAATGCGCCAATGTTTTGGTTTATTTTTTGCGTGTTTATTTCTGGTTCACCTAATTATACAAGTTACCCTCAATTAAGTTTATAAAAGAGAAATTTAAAAATTATTGTTTATCAGAAATATAATTTTTATCATTAAATCTACTTTGTTGAGCGTCGCATAAAATTAATAGCCCTAGCATATCCTTTTCAAAAAGTAAAATAAAAATTAGATTGGTTTTTGCATCTATATTATGAATAAATGATAAGGAATTGTAAATTAGGAAAGCCACTGGTTGTGGAAATCTATGTACGTAGCCGAATGGACAAAATATGAGCGTTCATTTAAATACTGCTTTTTGCGGAGATCTAATATATATGCAAGTATGTATTAGGTGTTGCGAACCTAGTAACATATTGGTTCAGTTCTGACCAGAAGGATAAACCAAAGACAGCATGAACGGAAAGTATAATCTCATGCACATTCGTTTCGTGCTTACTGGCGACCCATCAGTAGGAGCCGGTATTACGCTATTTAACCACTATATATATTTGGATGAGGAATGTGGAATAATAGGGCCGTACTATCTCCTAGACGAATGTTTAAACCTGCAGTATTAAAGCGAACATCATATAGTCTCGATAATGCAACTTCAATGCTAACTCACTCTATATAATATATATACCGAGTCTGTAAAGAATACTAACACTATGGCTATTATGTCAGTAACCGATACCAACATTATTGTACCGAAAAGGTACATAGTACTAACATTATGGTTGCCGAGTCGCTCCATGGTACCAACATTATGGATATCAATGTATGCTATAGTTCACCGAAATTGAGAATTAGAACTATTTCTGAACACGTGTTACACAAGTAAATCCACACACCCTGGCCTTGATCGATATCAGTTATCACGTTTCGCGGTGAGCAGGACATCATTCAATTCAATATATAACAGTTAAATACTATTTGTTGCAGAGAACTAATAGATATGCAAGTATGTATTAGGTGTTGTGAACTTAGTAACAAATTAGTTCAGTTGTGGCCAGGAGGATAAACCGAAGATAGCATGAAAAGAAAGTATAATCAAATGTACATTCCTTTCGTGCTTACTTTCGACTCATCATTAGGATCCGGTATTATGTCCTTTAACTACTATATATTTAGGTGAGGAATGTGGGACAATAGAACGGTACAATCCCACATTCCTCACCCAAATATATAGTGGTTAAAGGACGTAATTCCGGCTCCTACAGATGAGTCGCCAGTAAGCACGAAACTAATGTGCATGAGATTATACTGTCAGTTCATTCTGTCTTTGGTTTATCCTTCTGGTCACAACTGAACTAATTTATTACTAGATTCGCAACACCTAATACATACTATGAGCGTTCATGTTCGTGTGCATGCGTTTTATCATATTTTACATTTATGCATGGAAAATAGGCGCAACCTAGCTAACTTTATATTGAACTGACTTTATTAGATATGAACACGTGATCTTACCTAATCCAAAATTGGGTTATTAATATATATAGAGATTCTGATTCCATTGATACTAAACTGAATATTATCATCTACATGGTGATTACTGTGCGAGCTGTTTTATGCTAACTTCACTTAAAAATTCCTGTTTCTGTAAGATCTTCTCCTTAGTTCAACCTATTGAAGATTCAGAAGACATTTATACAAAATTTTGTTTTACGTGTTGCGAACTTGATATAAACACCTGACCTTTTATGTACGTACATTTGTCAGTATAAACTAAGCATTGTATAGTGTCGAAAAGGCAATTCATCCAGTAGACCGCTTTTGTCCCTAATGGAAACTCATTACGTACTGGTCAGAATTTGCCGCGGATGGGGCTCGAACCTGGGCACGTCTGCTTCAGAATCTGGTGCTCTAATCACTGAGCCACCCTGCCACACACAACACACAATTTTCAGTCATATACTAATGTAGCTCGGTTAGTTTCTTTCTTTTGGAGCACATATGGCATCCATTTAGACACAAAGTTTCAACTAGCCATCCACAATCTGATATTAATGCACAGACACCACACTAGATGGGGGAAATGTTAATGAAATTAACATTTATATAATTAAACGAACATTGTTTGTGCGGGCGGTGATAAGATTTATTATAATCAATTTAGCGAACTTGATATAAACACCAGACCCATTAAGTAAGTACATTTGTCAGGATAAACTCAGAAAAGTATAGTGTTGAAAAGGCAATTCATCCAGTAGACCGGTTTCATCCTTTTTGGGAACTCATCACGTACTGTCCAGAATTTGCCGCGGACATGGCTTGAACTTGCGAAGTTACCAGATTAATCAATAGAATGATGAAACCAGATGAAATGATAACTCGTTAAAAAAGAGATGCAGTCCCCCTCCATCTATAATATATTGTTGAGCGGAGGTCTATAAGTTATCAATTTAGGTTAACTGTAACTGTTCGGGGTTCACTAATTGTTTAAATAACAAACCGTTTTTGCTTTAAAATTATAAAATATTTTTATTTTTAAGATTATACAAGGTAGAACATATATCATGTTATTGATATTATTAATAAATGCAATTTAGTGACGAGTGATAGATTGGCAAGTCTATATGTCATATCGATGCAAACCAACATCCTGGCACAAACAACATTTGAGGGCGTTAAAAGTATTTTAACAAAATTTCCTGAAATAATAGGAGGAAACTAAATGAAGTTACGAAATATTTTAATATTCTCTACATATTGTAAAATGAGTAATGACTATTATAAACAAACCAAAGTTGTTAAAAAATTCATTTATTATTTAAGGCAACGATGCGAAGTTTATATACACACTAATCCGACTATTTATGCGCATATGCCAGTATAAACTATGCATTGTTTAAGGTAGCAATAGTCATTCACCCAATAAACCGATTTCGTCCTTGAAGAGTTACAAATAAGAGAGAAACCGGTCTACTGGATGAATTGCCTTTTCAACACTATGCAATAATTAGTTTATACTGCAAATGTACGTACATAAATGGACAAGTGCTTATATCAAGTTCGCAACCTTGATTATAGTAATTTTTATCATCGTCCGCGCAACCAATGTTCGTTTAATTATGTAAATGTTTTGTTTGTAGCAACTTTAAATAAATACCGGGCAATTCGTTCGTTTAAACAGCTACATCATACAATTATTGAAGCCGATAGTTATGATTGGTTAAAGTTATCAAATTTTTTGAACGTATTTTTTTCTAAAATTGCTCCATAAAATACAGCTCATGCTACTTCGCAGAGATTTAAAATCCCCTACGTTAATTATTTCTATTAATTTATTTATTAATTTCTTGTTTTATTATTAGTGCTAATTGTATGTGACAGTAGGTGAGGTCTAGCTGAACGGTTATAGCTATAATTGATCTTCATATTTTATTTATTAACTATGTGCACTGAGTAAGCAAGACAGTCAGTGTTATGTCTAACTAAACGAATAATAATTACACAATAAAATAGATATTAATTTTCTAGAAGCACGCTTTACTTATGGTAATACTTTTTTCTTAAAAAGCAATATGCCTTATTTATTGTGCTTTCGTTTACTCTTCGTCAATCTGCCTCCCCTACGTCATTCATCATCCGTCGCAGAATGTGGTAAGAATTTAAATACGTGTATCTCAGCAAAAAATGATTCATTACTGTCTTTCGGTAAAGTGTTATGTTTAAAAATGCATATTTCAAAATTTCTATAGTTGCGCCATTGAAAATATGTCCGTTCACATAAGTACAGTTGTAGCTTTTTGTCTCAGACGATGAGCTAGAAAGAAACAAATGGCAACAAAAATCTGTTAACGATCAATTGCTTATAATTTGAACTAAGAAATAAATTATGTATAAAAGTATAAATTTATTAAAAAGATATGGAAAACACAGTTAATCAAGGTCATTAACTTTTCTCCATAGCTTAACTCGACTGTATTATCATGTATTTTATACTACAATTTTTAGAATACAAGGGAAATAAAGTTAGATTATATACATACATTACACAACAACAAACATAAATCGGGAAACATACATTCCGAGACACGCACAAATGCTCACACACACACAAACACAAAAAACCATCCGTATATATTCAAACTATGCACGAACTTAGATACTATTTCTGGCGGAGAACTAACATATATGCAATTGAGTACTAGGTTTTGCGGACCTAGTAAAAAAGTAGTTAAAACAGGATCAGATGGATAAACCTAATTCAGAATTAACGGCAGGATTAAACTCATGAGCATATTCGTTACATGCTTATTAGCGACTCATCAGTAGTAGCCGGTACTACGTCCTATGCCCACTATATATTTAGGTGAGTAATCTGCCGTACAATTTTCCAACATTCCTCACACAAATATATAATGAGCATAAGGTGTGAAACCGGCTCCTACTGATGAGTCGCCAGTAAGCATGAAAAGAATGTGCATATGATGCGCATCACCTAATACAAAATTGCATGAAGAAACTTACTCCGTTTATTTAGCTGGGAATTAAGGATATTGCATGTGTAATTCTTTTCCTTTTTTGCAAAAAAACAAAAGAACTACAGACGGTGAAGGCTGTTATATGCAACATAATTAATATATAGTCAAACTAAAAAAATAGTTCGGATATGATTTAAACATAAACTGATGAATTTTTTGTGTGTACACACGTTTGTACATGCACAAGCATTCATTGTTCCCAATTCCTTTTTGTTGTTGCATAATATATGCATTTAATCCAACTTATTCCACTTTGCTTTCCAAAAACGTTCTATATAAAATATCAGATAGTGCATTCGTGTTAAGTTCCGGCGAAAAGAAAATATCATTTTTAACTGTTTTGTACAAACCTGCATATCTGCTTTATAATAAATATTTAGTTACACACATGATTTGTTTCTCAATGCAAAAGAAATAAGTAAAAAATATCACTGAACCAAAATTTATACATAACTAATTATTTAATAATCGATTTCTTTCAGATTCTGATTTTGGTGCTGCAAAACCATGGAGCATAGGAGCTTCAATTGACATGCTCGATGATGACAAATCTACACTGGTATCATCAAACAGTGCAATTAGTAACTCTACAGCTTGGAAGCCCGTCAAATTCAACATACCTCAAGCTGTTGGGAAGTGACAATGTTCAAGTATAGCTGACAAGTCAACCCCTTATTCCAGCATTAGATAAATTTTCTTCCTATATTAATTATAAGCCATTTGATTGTCGCAAACATGACTTATTAGTTAACCCGTAGAGCTTCTAGACTAGCTACAAACGACTGTGTGTTTCGATTGCTGTATAAAATAAACAGATGTTGCTAATGAAGTATTTTATCCCCAAGGACAAATTGATATATCCCTCTTCGTCATCGTTTCTTTGGCGTCAATTTAGATGCTACACCATTCAATTGTTCGCGTTATACATCTAGAAGTAGGTTTTCAATTAATCAGCTTTACTTTCTGCTTTGCCATTGATATGGCATTATTCAACTCATTAGACTAATCGGCCAAATCAACTCAGCGGTCAGCTGCACACACACACATGAACCTCGAGCTCGAGATTCTGTCAAATGGTTATATGCTTTTTTATTTCGGTTTTCATTTTCAAAGGCTCGCCTACATTGTGAATATACGCAAACATGCAGAAACGTGGAGTTCCTTTCGAACGAAATACGCCTTCCTACTTAGAGAGGAATATTTTTTATTATTTAGGTGTTATTATTATTATTAGTGCTAATACTACTACTATTACTGCTCCTAAAGCTACTATTAAAGCTACTTCTACTAATTCCGTTCTACTTCTATTACTAATACATCCACAATTACTACTACTAGTACTGCTATTACTACTAATACTACTACAGCTACTACTACTAGTAGTAGTACTGTTATTACTACTACTAATACTCCTACTACTACTACTACTACTACCACAACTACTACTCTTACTATTACCACCACTATAACTAATACTTCTACTGTTACTATCACGCACACATCAGTTAATGATGTTTATAGGATCATATATGGTGAAGAGTCTTGTTGAAAGGGAAGAGTCTTCATCAAATTCATGCCTCATCAAGTAGGGATAGTTAAACTCTGTGTGTATGTGTGTGTGTGATAAGAGCCATTTCGAGTTATCCACAGCACTGTTGAATTTTGAGCACAAAACTAAAATGAAAATTTTACAACAACAAACGTATATCCAACTAGAGGTTCAATTAACATATTGACAGACCAAAAATCAGATGAAAACACTATATAATGAGGGTGGGGGATTATTTTTGTGGATCTTTTCTCGTCAAGATGCTTTTATTATTTGTTTACTTAATATTTGTTTAATTTTTACCAACTATTTGCTTTTGAGCTTTTAATTTGAAACAATACATCATTATCCATAATGTGTGCATATCTCAGATTCAATAAAAACACATTTCTTCAATGGAAATTAGCTTCATGCTTCACGTTGGTTAGGTAGGCTTCCTAAGAGGAGCCAAAAACTATCGGTGCACAGTATTTGTCATCCTTATAAAAAAATGATTTTTGAAAGTCAGCCAAAAGATTTTTACAAATTTTATTTATGAGAATGAACAAATATACTGATTCCGCGGTTAACGATATATTATTAAACGTTTGAATTAAAATAGAATGGAAGAAGTGAAGTACACGAACAATCTTTTGTAATACAAGTTTTAGTAAAATTTGTAATACCATTCCCGCATGAAGAGATAAATGAAAATTCTCGTTCTGAGTTTCCTGTCAAGTATTTATAAATGAACATATTTTCATATTTTCGAAAAGGAGAACCAACAGAAAATTGAGACGGTGAGAGTGAGAAATGGAGGATTGTTCATTCATTAACGTGCATCATCTCCAGTTTAAGATTAAGATCTGACGTTTTTTCTGCTTACATAAAGCAGGCTACAATATTTTTATCCATAACGCTTCATAAATTGCCCACTCATTTTTGTTACTACACTTCATAGCATAAAGGCAACATCTGATGTGCATATGCCTGACGTTTCAGTAATACATTTCCACATTTGAAGACGCTTATTCACTATTTGATTTGATACATGCGAGGTATTACACAAACTTATGATGTATGTTCAACAGATATTTCCTTCAAGATAGTTGCTAAATTCAATAATAGAAATCAAATAGCAAGTTATTGATCGGTACAGATAAAAAACGGCAGCCTGATGTATGCAAGCAGAAAGTGCATATTCGGGCTAAGAGACTAAACTGGATGAGATAAACGGAAATTATCGATCAGTTTTTTCACACACCCACACACATTGTCTCTCTCCCTCTTAATAATCGGTTCGTTTTTATTATTTGAATATATATATATATATATATATATATATATATATACATATATATATTACACATATATATATATATATATATATATATATATATATATATATAATTTGTAAATTCATGAAAAGAACAAGAAAGAAACGTTTGTTGCATCTGAGAAAATTAGTTTTTATCGGCACATAATGATAGTATTATATATACAAATAACTTGTTGGTGAAACCTTAAAACCGCAAAGCATATTCAATTAATCTATAAGACAACGGCTTTGTTCTTATTGCGCAAATCCTCAATAGTAATCAGGATAGCTGGTGCATCAAAGCTTTATAGCTTATCCCATACGTGTAAGGACCAACAATTTGCACGCGGTTCCAAGATAAGGGCATGCTTTATTCGACATTCGGTCAGCTCTTTCATATAAGACTATGAGGAGATATTGAGAATGACTTAACAAAACCAGCGAATTCAAGAGTAACTATGATCTGTTTTTTACCTACTATAGTAACGTACAAGGCAAATATACTCCTGGCCGGCTCTGGTATGTTAATCTATAATTTGAACAAAGCAAACAGGAGAGACATAGGACTAAATTTATATCGCATAATCAAAGCATACACTTTTAGAATTTAATACACAGCATAGGGTAACAGAAGAAATTCGTATGCTAGACCATGATTTCCTCCAATTTGAAACGTTTAGTTTAGATAGTTGTGGCAAGAAAACTATCTTCTTCTTATCACTCTCATATTCCTATTCCAATTGAATTTGTAGCATTCAAATTTCGTTGCGCCATACTTTTAAATTAAATATTGAATAAGCCTCATCGTTTCGATTTAAAACTCTGCTATTTTGCGCCTTCTATTTCAAGGAAATGCCGTAAAAATTACAAAATTACATTTGGAAGAAGAGTAAATAAAAAACAATAAAATGTGCATGTCCCGATTTACGAGCAATTTAAGGACGCATTGATTTCAACTAAACTTTACTATAATAAATCAACAAAATATCCCGCAATTAATGGTTTATCACTTTAAAACAATTAATTAGCAAATAATAAAAACATTTTCGGAGTTACTGCCAATAAATATTGCATATTTTTAAAACACCATATTTGTAATATTATACAATGGGTCAAATTAGTCAACTATTATAATCAAGGTTGCGGTCTTGATATAAACACCTGACCCATTAATTACTTTCATATGTCAGTATAAACTAAAAATTGTATAGTGTAGAAAAGGCAATTCATCCAGTAGACCGATCTCGTCCTTATTGTGAAACTCATAATTTACTGGCCAGAATTTGCCTCGGACAGGACTCGAACCTGTGCACGTCTGCTTCGGAATCTAGTGTTCTAACCACTGAGCCAGCCTGCCGCACACTACACTGTACACAATTTTCAGTTATATACTAACTAATGTAACTTGGTTAGTCTATTTTTCCTTTAGGTGGAGCTCATCCGGCATCCATTTAGACCCAAAGTTCCAACTAACCATGCCCAATCTGTCATTACTGAACAGACACCACATTACATGGGGAAGTGGTATTGAAGTGAACATTTATATAATTAAACGAACATTGGTTGCGCGGGTGGTGATAACAATTATTATAATCAAGGTTGGGGTCTTGATATAAACATCTGACCCATTAATTACTTACATATTTCAGTATAAACTAAGAATTGTATAGTGTAGAAAAGGCAATTCATCCAGTAGACCGGTTTGGTCCTTATTGGGAACTCATCAAGTACTGGCCAGAATTTGCCGCGGACAGGATACGAACCTGGGCACGTCTGCTTCGGAATCTGGTGCTCTAACCACTGAGCTATCCTGCTGCACACTACACTGCACACAATTTTCAGTTATATACTAACTAATGTAACTTGGTTAGTCAATTTTCCTTTAGGTGGAGTTCATATGGCATCCATTTAGACCCAAAGTTCCAACTAACCATGCCCAATCTGTCATTACTGAACAGACACCACATTACATGGGGAAGTGGTATTGAAATGAACATTTATATAATTAAACGAACATTGGTTGCGCGGGTGGTGAGAACAATTATTATAATCAAGGTTGCGGTCTTGATATAAACACCTGACCCATTAATTACTTACTTCTACACTATTCAATTCTTAGTTTATACTGACATATGTAAGTAATTAATGGGTCAGGTGTTTATGTCAAGACCGCAACCTTGATTATAATAATTGTTATCACCACCCGCGCAACCAATGTTCGTTTAAATTAGTCAATTGGTCGAAATATGAATTTTCGCTTCAATAAATAACCACCTAGTTAATAAAGTAGTACAAAATCATAGTGACAGCATATTTTATTACCGTAAATGTTTAGAATTGTTTGAAGCACGAAATTGAAAATGAGTATCAAAGTTCAATATGGGATAACATTTCATGGAATAAAATTACCTTCGTTTTTCTTGCTTTAAGTGGAATATTTTCACTAGAACTTGTGGAATATAAACATAATAAATAAAAACTTTTATGAAAAACCTAATAACTCTAAAAATGAAACATCTAGAAGTGCAAAATAACAAACAGTTGACTAGAAAAATACAATTAAACGATAATTGATTGCGCGGGTGGTGATAAAAATTCTTGAATCAGGTTTACGAGCTTGAAGTAAATACCAATACCAAGGTATTTAACCAGTCGTCGAACAACATAACAAAACTACCGCCAGTCGCAACGCACTAACACATTTCGACCTTCCATGATCATCATTAGAGTACGACGGCAAACTGACTAGCGAGAATCAAACCGCATTGCATATATACGGAAAGCAAATAAGATATGCGGCTCTCACCTCTAGCAGTTTCGCATACATTGAACTTGACTGGAAATGTCGGCTGCGCAATTTCTATGCAGTCACAAACATTAACTTAAATACTGTTTGTTGCGAAGAGCTAATATATATGCAAATATGTATTAGGTTTTGCGAACCTAGTAACAAATTAGTTCAGTTGTGACCAGAAGTATAAACCAAAGGCAGCATGAACGGAAAGTATAATCTCATGCACATTCGTTTCGTGCTTACTGGCGACTCATCAGTAGGAGCCGGTATTACGCCCTTTAACCAGTATATATTTGGTAGAAGAATGTGGAATAATAGGACGGTACAATCTCCTAGACGAATGTGAAAACCTGTAATAGTGAAGCTAACATCATCTAAAGTCAACGACAATGCGACTTCAATGCTAACTCACACTATATAATATATATACCGAATGATGTCATGCTTACCGCGAAATGTGATAACTGATATCGATGAAGGCCAGAGTGTATGGTTTAACTGGAGTAACAGGTGTTCGGAAATTGTTGTAATTCTCAATTTGGGTGAACTTTAGCGCCATTGGTGGTAAAAATTCTTTAAATCAAGTTTGCAAGCTTGTTATGTTTTTCGACGACTAGTTAAATACAATGGGATTGGTGTTTACTTAAAGCTCGCAAACTAGATTTAAATAGTTGACTTGAGCATTAAATAACCATTGATTGCATGGGTGATTACATTTTTTAAAAATTAAGGTTGCGAGCCCGAGACAAGTGAATCTCCATTATCCTTGCTTATATATATATATATATATATATATATATATATATATACTATATATATATATATGTATATATATATATAATAACATATATATATATGTATATAAAATGGCATTAAACATGGTAGCAAAATGCAATACCATCCATTATCGGTTTCACCATCCTTAAAAGGAATCTCATCCAAACGACAGAAACTTGAATTCGAGCTGATTTCTTTAGATTCTGTAATTACACAATGCGCCACCTTGACGCAAAATTTTCATTTATACATTAACTTGTCATTTCGGTTAGCCTTTACTTCAGGTGGAATCTAAGTGGCTACTCTTTAGACCTTACGTTCAAACAAGCCACCTTCAATCTGTCATTAAAGAACAGACACTATGCAAAATAAGGTAGTGGTATAGAATTGAAGATTTTTTCAAATTACGTAATCATTGATTGCGCGAGTGATAACAAAATTTATTTAAATCAACGTTGCGAGCTTCAGATCAACACTAATCCCATTATATGTATTTTTCAGTATAAACTAAGCATTGTATAAGGTAGCCCAGGAAATTATTCTAGCATAAAATAGAGCAACATTTGCGCCATCACGTTATATGTGAGCTTCCAATTGATTTTGCTATTCCGTGTGCGTTTTGCGACAGAAAGAATATATGTCTTATTCCGTCTAGGACCTGAAAACTGGGAATTCGAGAGAAAGTCGATGCGTAACACTGGAAAACTTTAAAAGGGCCGTGTCCACATTGTTTGTCTCCAAGTTACCAGGTTATCTTTGAGCAATTCACTGACTGACTAAGGAAAAATCCGTCATTAAAGAACAATCTTCACTTCAACGCGCTAATGCCCCAATCAGTCACAACGTAATCTTTCTGTTATATGAGGTTGCGATAAATGAGAACTATGAGCTCCAACTTGGATTGCGCGAAATGTAGCGTAGACAGCCCCATTTTGTCGTTGAATGTGTCCGCGCACACAATTAATCATTTAGCTAAATAGAAAGCGAATACTTGAAATATTTGCCACATGAAGACGCAGAATTGAGCAGCGTCCAATCGGCGGAGAGTTCAACCAAGCCACATCAAAGCAGCATTGAAATTGTGCTTCAGTTAGAGAAACTATTTCACCTGGCATTTTGTGTGCCTAACAAGGTGTTTGATCCTACCCTCACCAATTTTACTCCATTTAATTCTTCTTCGTCGTTCGGAAACATTGTTCAACGTAAAGGCTCCGAAACAGGATGCCGAAATATCCGGAGTTAAATGGAAGATAGTGGAATTAAACACCTTGTTGAGCACAACAAGCTCCAGGTAATTAATCTATTCCCTGTCGCGCAATATGTTCCGTTTAAGGCTTATTCATAGAAATTCCTGAACAAAATAGCTGAAAAATTACACAAAGCTGGTTAATCTCGCCATTTCTAATTATTTGTCGTAGACTTAACTTTCCGAAATCTCTACTTGCAAGCATTCGCACGGCACATTAATGAAAACGATGCATAATGAAGAATAATCAACCAACATATCCAGATCGGCTGCATTCCAATAAGCGAGCGCCTGTCATCCTCTGTCCAGCAAGCGGCAGCGTACCTCGGAGGCTGTACGACTTCAACCAATGGATCTTATCAGAATACTTTGGCCATCATAAATCTTGTTCTTGTCATAAGAAACTATCCGCATTTCGTCCCAAAGCGCGCTAAGTGCAAAAAGATTTCTGTAAGGCTCTTAATGCATATGATGGCCCAGACAGCTGAAACTGGAAAGTCGTAGGAGAAAGCTGGAGCAAGCGTGTTGCTGCCTCCTAATGATCAATTCTGAGCGCTTACTCATTATCTTAAATAATGCTAAACTCATAAAAAAAATCTCAGCCGTCGTGCAACTAACAGGAGATCACACATGATTTGGTGATCTTGTCAAATAATTTGCAGACAGTCTCGCAGCAGACTGAGCAAAAAGCTGGCTGAATGATGCTATCGATTTGAAATAGGCAAGGAGGCGAAACAATATCCATGAACTTCATTCAGGAAACAGGTAATACTGTTGATAGAAAGCAACCGGCTCCACCAATGGCAAGTATTATGGACAAAGACGATATAAGTCATCTATCTTGTTACCAAATCAATTTCATAACTCTACCACTTAATGAAGTAGTAAACTCCTTGTCTCATATATAACCACAAATACGTTGGCTATGATGCATTTGCTTAATAAAGGGTGCTAAAATGCTCACCGGCAATCATGAATGCTAATAAAATGTTGCCTAAGAAGCATAAGGTAAAAGAGATGGATTGTATTCCAAACTAAGACTTGCTTAAAGTACGAAGACAATGCTTTATTCATTACATGTTAGAATATTTAAAGACGGGACAAATTCACTCAAAATTCACCAATTGAGTTAAACGCTTGTAATTATGTCACAAGCGAGAGAGAGAGAGAGGGAGTCTTAAACCAGAGATGACTAAACACTGACACACATAGTGCACATAAAAAATGCACTATTCGCATTATTTAAACATTATTAAACAACTGACTGATTAGATCGTCAACTGATTGTTAAAGATATGATCGATGAAGTACTGACGAAAAATGAAAGTTGTGAATTTACTAAGAAAGAATGCAATAACAATAGACTAATAATTTATACTCAAATGCATTGCTGTCAATTATTCAACAAATTGCAGTACAATAAATAACGAATCATTTACCAATTATTACATTTATAAAATATAATCGTGATTATGGAGAATCAAATTATATACGCTCATATATTATATACAGCGTACCTAGTAATATTTTGAAGGGTTGTTACGCAGTGCGAGCTTCATATGATGAAATTGTGAATATTGTGCTGTGTATATTGGCCTGATGATGGTGCTGGATAGAAGGCACCCAAACGTTGCCAGTAAACAAAGATTTTTAACACCGCAATTTTAATGGTTAGTACGAACGATGTAAAAACTTACGGAAGAAAGAGAAGAATACGCACCCTGCCTGATCGAAGACAAAACAGATGCAAACTGTAAAATGGTGATCATTTAGTAATATATTGGTTTAGATGACCATAATGGTGCACCAACGTCAGAACTAACAAGTAGCAAATCATTGTTGAGAACTAACTTTTATTCATTCATATATTAGATACAGCGTATCTAGTAATATATTGCTTTAGATATGACCATAATGATGCACCAACGGCAGAACAAACAAAGGATGTAATTTTATGTAGACCTGCGTTGTGAGTTTTAGAGATTCATCAGTAGAAATCTGTATTACTCCCAAATGCACTAATTGATCAATGTGACAAAGTTGGACGGTGCAATCACCTCTATAATTGTGCATTAAAAAAGGGGTAGAATCAACTTCACAGTTAGTGAAGGCGACCTCAAATACAACTCAGTACATAAAATTTATCAAGCGTTGCACTGCCATGATTAAATTCATATTTAATCCTTATTAAATTACTAAGGACAGAAAATTTCTTATTTTAGGCTCGAAGCCAAAAGAGGATTTAAGAAAAAGCAGAGGCTTTCGCGGCTTTCTTATTCATCGCTCAACTTCGGTGTCTTCTGTCGCTGTCTATTCATTTGAACTTTTATACATTGTATACTAAATAATTTTCGGACCACGGCTGCTTTTCTTAGAATACGTACGATAAATAATTATTTCTTTATGAAGACTTTTCTTCAAATAGAACCAGATTTTTAGCATAAGCAAACTCATTTGTATTAGCTGGGTCAATCAGTGAGGTTCGAAATATTGACATCGCTTAGATGTCAAGCAATTTATGGTTAGACAATGGACGACCGGATGCAGCGGAGAATCATTTCGCGTAAATAAAATAAATGCCTTCAGCTGTGTGCATTGTGTATACCAAGATATTGGCGACTAGCAACAGACTTGCTGTTACAAGATCATTAATTTTGCTTTATCGGTCAACACGTAAATATTAGCCACGCATTCGCCGTTGTTTTCTTAACTAATTGTATCAACAGACCGAATAATGGCGAAACTATGGCTAAATAGTTATCTTGTTCTTTAAATGGCGGTATTCATTCGAATGACTTACGCAGCCATTCAAAGGCAAATAATTACATTATTTTAATTAAAAATTATCATTCAGCCTAATGACATAATAAGTTAAGCAATAATTGATTGCGCGGGTGGTGGTAACAATTCTTTAAATCAAGTTTGCGAGCTTGAAGTAAACACCAACCCCATTGTATTTAACCAGTCGTCAAACAACAAAACAAAACTACCGCCAGTCGCAACGCACTGACGCGTTTCGACCTTCCAAGATCATCATAAGAGTACGACGGAAAACTGGCTAGCGAGGATCAAACCGCATTGCATATATATGGAAAACAAGACTATATATGTGGCTCTCACCTCTAGTAGACTTGCATACATTGTACGTGACTAGCAATTTTAAGTTGAATAGGATTCATAGATATATATGTTGTAATTTTCCTGAAGGCTCGACCAGAAATGACAGCAGTTACTGTGGTTTAGCAGATTAATGACATGAAAGTATCATTCGCAACCCTGACTACGTCTGATAAACTGTCTAAACTGGAAAAAACGAAAATCTAATAGATGGATTTTGTAAAGTCTACACCGGAACCATTTATTAGTTCAGTTGGCTTAGACAGATATCAAGCTGGTAAAATAGCGTTCAGCCCGCCAAATAATTCCTTTTACTTATCACAATTGCGAAGCATCGCATACGCCCTCTGATATTGTCTGGCATTCGAAACATAATGAACACTCGTAGTGAGATTCCATAAACTCCGAAAGAATAAATATTCCAATTATTTCATTTTCAGATAATTTTCCTTATTATTCATAATTGTGTAATATTTATTTCATGAAATGTCCATTAAAGAGTTCATTTATTGGCGAAATAATTTTTTTAGATATCACCTATGACTAATAACTTAATAGTGTTTTTAATGCCAATGACATATACAAGTTTATTTAAATAAAGTTTGCAAGCTTTTATCCCTTTTTTATCAATGTCTTCCTAATTATAAATATAATGTGTAATATTGAAAGGTAATGGACATTAAAAAGATATATATATATTCTTTTGAAATGCCAGCTTTAATAAAAATTCATTGTACCCAATGAATATATATATATATATATATATATATATATATATATATATATATATATATATATATAACCTTTGTACCTAATATTCCTCTCCAGCCAATAAAAAAATGGTTATGTGAATGTGTGGTCTCAAATCGTCGTGATATTTAATGTTGTTTAGAAGGAATACTGTATTTTATGATTGTAAAGAACAAAAATTTAACAGACGCGTGTATATGCTAGTGCAATGAACAATAACAGAAATGAGCTCAACCATTTTGTATTAAACGTGATATGATAAGAGATAGTCTTCTTACTTAAAATAATATGAAAGCTACAGTAATATTTCCGTCAATCCAGATAGTCTCACACGTTCGAGGTGACTTTAGCGGGAAATTTTCTCGAGTTTGAGACCAACTCCATTATACCATTGCTAGAAACAATAGCGAAACATTAAGTTACAATATTGTCAACTTTTGTGCTTTAATGCATTATTGAAAGCGACACCTACCTCTATCAATTACTGCACTGTTCATTTTATCAACAAATGTACGGCTGCTACGCGATGTGTGTCAACACAAAACCGGTTAATATAAAATTCAATGAAATTTTCAATATTTTATATAATAATATTATATATGACCAAGATAACAACAATTAATCCTAAAACAATTTAAAAGACGATACGTCCAATAATGTATGGCCACCTATGTAATGAAGAAACCTTAGCCGAATAATCATACTCGCATTACATTTAACGATAAACGAACTACTGTAAATAGAACTTTATACATTCAGAGATAACATCAGGTAAATAAGACTAAAATAATCGACCGTAAATGAAATTGATTCCGCGTATTTCAGCTAACCGAAAGACGTTTATTAATTAAATAAAAAACAACAAAAATTATTATATATATTGACTTTATTTCTTCAACTCGTTTACATTTATTTTTACCAAAGATGGAAAATATTATGATATACCAGGATTAATATGTACAAGTATATCCTTCAAGAAATAGCGTATGAACGCTTAACAAAGAGTATACGGTCGAAAATATGAGGGTTTTTATTTTGTACAGATGGGAAAAGTTAAAGCGTTTTATACAAAATCTTTAATGTCAAAGGAAATGGTTGAACATCTTTTAGTCGCATTACGAAAGTTCAATAAATACGGCAATCAGCGTAAGCCTAAAAAATTAAAAAATTGGTACAGCACTTTTACAGTTACATTTTAATTTAAACAAATATTTTAATCAAATATAAATAAATTAACAGACTGAGCAATTCACCATCGAAAAAAGAACATATTCTGATTGCAACATAAAACGAAGTTTTTTGTTGAATGGGTATTTCGGATGTAAAGAAAAAATGAAAGAATAATTGATTATGATTTACAATGCAAAATATTCAAAGTATTCAGAAGAACAAATAGTACACATGATTTAATGTCTTAATACAATTCACTTAATAATCAACACGGCCTGAATGTTAGATTATTTGGCAGACACCATGTTACCTATGGAAGTTATAATAAATTAAATTACTATGATAGACCTTGATCACACACACACACATATATATATATATATATATATATATATATATATATATATATATCTGCACATATATGCAGTATAATTGAAGCATTACATAATATAGCAACTGATTACATCCTTATTGGCACTCATTATTAGTAGTCAGAATTGCTGCGACCGGGTATCGAACTCAATAGTATTAGATTTAAAAGCTCTCTTCTGCTTTCAATACCAGGCCGCAGCAATTCTCTCTATTATAGAAACACGTAAACTAAGGACAAAACCGGTCTTGTAAACGAAAAGCAGTTCTTATATTGTGAATTTTAATGCATACCGACAGCATAAAGTTAATCGAATCCCGCCACGGTACTTTTATTGAATATCACTTCTAAAGAAAACACGGTGTTTGTCTCATGAATAAACATCGAGAGTGGCTAGATGCAACTTTAGATCGCAGAATATACTGGTTTTTATTTTTTCAATAAAATAAAATATCGTTGAAACAAAAATACGCTCTATGGCAATTATGTAATTAAGTTGCAACACTAATGCACTACGTTGTTTTCCCATAATTAATACAGCATATACCAGAATCATTCGAAGCTCTTGTGGAACAAACTTTTCTATACCAAATCTATAGTTAAATTAAAATAATGAGAAAATGGAAAAACTGGATTTATAAAAATAATCCGAACTGCATTTTGACTAACACTAGCTAAATTCCAGTTGTTTAATTTCTTGAATATATTGCCGCTTGCTTCGTTGGTTTGCTTTTTAAAACTTGGAGTGATGGATAAACTGAAAAAGGCAACCGCTAATGGTTGCCGAAATATATTCAAAAAACCAAAATTGGAATTCAGCCTGCTAATCAAAACGCTGATCAGGTAATAGTGGATTTTCTTCAATGAACATATGAGAAAACGACGCATATCCCTTGTGACTAAATGTAATTTTTCCATGCTCGGTTATATATAATTTTATTGTTCTTATTTATTGATTTATAAATTGAGTAAGCAACTCTGGAATCTGTATACGTGTATCTGGATCGGAAAATAAGTGCTCCGAATTAGACAAACAAATAAGGCCCCATCAATTGCATTAGCGTGGTCGCGTTCTACATTCGCCTAAGTAAAAAGGTGGATATGCTTGAACATGAAAGAAGAATATAAATTGATTCAAAATTAAATCAGGCAGTATATTCTTATTTTGTCTACAGGTTCTGTTCAGTGGTGGCACCATAGTTCTCCCTTGGACGCAAGAGATATGAAATCAAATAGAACTCAGCAGTGATCTTGTTGAAGATTTCTAGTAGTCATCTTCTTTATATCTACATTGTTTTAGTTGGACAGAGTTAACTTTTAGATGTGTTCTTGGTTATTCAGTAATACAATGAGGCCGCAAGGAAGCCGCATGGCCAATGTCGTCTCACCTTTAACTTTGCGGGACCTTGATTGTAGTGTTCAGATATAATTTGCCTCATTTATGTGTGTTACTAGAGATAGGTATATCCATTTTGGCTATATCCAACCCCTGTAAATCATTTATCTTTTACATTTTAAAATTATTATTTGTCATTATTAAAGTAATAAGTATTATTAGTAGTAATAATACGAATAAAATTATTATATCATATTTTCTTTGTCTCATAGCTACGTGGCAGTAAATTAGATGACATATTTTATTGTATCACTGTCTTTATTTATGAAGAAGCACGATATACAAGTGTCAATGAAACAAGAGCTCTCATTCAGTGATTTTTACATTACTTGCAAAAACCGTTACAGACAAAAAGCAAAGATTTATTGTTATTACTTAATCACAAATCGAAGTTCGATGAATAACAGTTAGTAAGCATTAAGAAAATAACAACTGGAAAGTTTTCAAGAAACAGAGATCTGATTATAAAATTGTAAAGGTTATAGCAACGATCAAGACTAACTCTTACATTCGGAATGACGGTTAAGGGGAAGTCAAAATAAGCTGAAAGCTTTCACCAGCTTACCTGCAGATTGTTGCGTGGTAGCAGTAGAAGTGGCCGCCGCTCCTGCTGTGCTCGATTCCTGCAACCACCGAACTTGAGTAGCTGGACCATACCCTTTCTCATTTCGTGCGGCTATGCGGAATATAACAGCAGGCTTAGAGCTAACATCAAGGTGGGCATTAGACAAGGCTCTGGACGTAACCTCGGCCGTAGGAACATCACCACAGTAAACACGTACAAACGCCATTCCAGCAGGAGCAGAATTTGCCTGAAATTTAAAAAAAACACGTATTTGAATACAAAATTCAATAATAATCTTATTTTACGTAAAAGAATAAAATATTTCTCGAAACAAAGTTAATTACAACAAACTACCATTTACCGTAAGAAAGTAAATTATAATTTCTGTTGGAAAAGTGTAAATCAACACAATTTAATTTAGACTTATTTTCCTGAAATTAATGAGTCTGAAGAATAGAAGTATACGACAGTGAGTCAAACAGCAAACGTGCGGAATACAGCTACAGTATGCGAGCTTAACATACCGATTTTTCACTAACGCATAACAATAAAATTCAGTCGCGTGGGCTGTAGAATAACACTATGCTGCCCGTTTGCGATGTGGAATTCAGACTGAACTAGGTTGATCACTCCTAACAGATCTGACTGGTCTGAGAAACTAACAGGAAATGAGCGCTAACAGTACATTCAAACACATCATCACGAGACGAAAATCATCACACCAATGGTGAGGTTCAGACTCCAATAGCAAGGCTTAGCAATTATTAGCGAATAGCCAGGTGAAAATTGCATAGTGTAATGCATATAAGCTTTGTTGCGGATAACGAATATTGCTGACCAAGTACAATTTAGTTTAAATAGGGCAGAACGATATACCAAATTCAGCATAAACAAAAGTTATTATCTTACATGCAGATGTGTGTAATTCTTACTGGGGACCCATCAGTAAGTACCGGTACTACCCATCACGTATTTGATCACAAATTTCTTTAACAGGAGATCTACCGTCAAACTATCTTACATATCTTGAGTTGGAGATTTTACCGTACTACAGTCCCATATTTCATTAATAGGAGATATGCCTTCATCACTGTCTCATCACTAGGAATGGGCGACCTGGTGTAGTTTTACAGTCCACATATAACAATGAACCACTTATGTGATTATGTAACAGTTAAACATTAGTCACTTTTGGCTTTTGTATAGCTCGGCATGATCATGTATGATCATGATATGCCTTCAAACTGTCCCACCTATTGAATAGGAGATTGTACTAACCGACTGTCCCACATGTCATGAATAGGAGACTGTGCCGTCCAACTATCCAACATCAATGGCATAGTACAGGATCCAACTAACGAATCGCCAATAAGTACGAAGCGTCTGTATACATGAGATCATAGCTTTTGTTCATGCCAACTTTGGCATATCATTCTAGTCCTATTTGAACTATTTGTTGCTATAACCAATCAAAAGTTCTAATAATACTAATAAAAGCATAACTATCAAACACACTTATTAAAAAAGTAATAACAACGATTTTGAATATAAAAACTGAAACTGTTAGTAGTTTACGATTATTCTTTCCAATAATTTGATTTTTATTCTTGAAACATATAAAGATGGATAAAGTAATTTAATATAAATAATTTACGTGTAAAGTTACTATAATAAACAGCAGAAAAAACTTTGAAGTAAAAACGAAATTCAAAATCTACAATCGAAATAAATTCTGTTTAATACTATACAACAATCGCGCCCACCTTAGCATCACTTCCGTCTGTAGTTGGCTGGGCTTTTACGGCCAAGTACACAGAGTATTCTATTATCTTGCCAGCTGGGTTTTGCGGAGGCTCCCACGTCAGTTGAGCTCCGCGATCAGATTTGCTTATTTTTATTGCACTAGGCGCACCAGGAAAACCTGGAAGACAGGTCTTGAACGCACTTATTTCAGACCAAGGTCCACGACCACAGGCGTTAAGACCCGCCACACGAAACTTGTATGCTGTCCCAGGTGCAAGTATAATTTTTGGACCTTGTGGCGCCAGTCCTTGGGGTCCAATACCTTGAAGACCTTGTAACGCCTGAATTGCCTGATGAAAATCAGTAAAAATACACGAAATTTGACTATTTTTATCCTAACGTACTTATTAGCACACAAAAATGAAGCACAATAAAAACCGCTATACATACAAAACAGACAGATATCTATGCCTTATTGACTGATCGCTTAGGAAAACGTCTTAAGCTATTTATTAAAATAAAGTAGATTCCTCGATAAATATCATAAGCAATTATGTATAGTAAAAGCATCATGACAACGACGTATGTATATTAAAGAGCCCGGGTTAAGCTGGCGTCATGACTTCAGACTTTGTTGGAAATCGTAGTACTTCAAGTCTAGATCCGAAAGTAAAGTTATTGCTTCAAAGTTCCTTAACAAAAGAAATCCTTTAGCAATCAATTGAAGACAAAAATCAAGATAAAAAATAAGGATAACGTCATTACAATATTTAGCAGACGTAAACGCAGCATGGTAATTATTCTAAAGTATGAATTTTAAAATATTAACATGGATCACCTTTACATCTCAAGCGAATAAGCTGTAATTTATCGAAGGTCTGTAAAACAATTCAGGTTTTATATTTTACAATTCAATTTAGAAAAATATATTTGTAGTAATGCAAACAAAAACGCCAAAAAAAATTGTCGTGATGAACGGGTGACTGGTCATAATTTATGTATGATTTAAATGATTAATTTATGTTTCAAATATTATGCGTGGTTACATTATTTAAAATTTTGCAAATAGCCTTATGTGCATTTCTATCAAAATCAATTTTATCTGGTAGAATGTTCAATTGGAATTCAATTTTCGTTAGCCAATGATGACTATCTTCAACCATCAAAACAACTGCAAGTATGTATTAGGTGTTGCGAACCTAGTAACAAATAAGTTCAGTTGTGACCAGAAG